>ML110513.1:67162-99019 GCA_003697995.1 Taxidea taxus jeffersonii
AAAACAACAAAACTTCCAAGTCTACAACAGGTAGACTCTTAAACCAACTCTCCATTTATCTGTAATGCTCTTTGAAAATTAGCTCATCAGTTTATATTTATGGCTTTTAAAATTCACCTACTTACTTTGATTACACTTTCTAATCAAAACTGTCATGGCATGCTTTCTATGACTTAAGTCACTGACTAAAAGTTTGACTGAGATAAGGCACAGCTCATACAGACCTGAGCCTATCACAAGATAACTATGGACAGTGATTCTCAATGACAGAGGAGATTATATCAAGATGTTTGGATTGAAAGGGCTTTTCCAATAAATACCTTGCTTCCATCACTAAATAAAGCAACTGGCATTAACTGAGAATATGCTACAAATATAAGTCAGGAAAATATCTGCTAACTAGTATTCTAGTTTAATATAACCATTTTCATCCATTTCGTTTGGGTAGAGTAAGTCTCAATTATAATCCTTCATCTTATTACTAAGTATATCCTATGAAAATCCAGTGAAAACCTCCGAAAATGAATACATTAATTTACAAAATTAATTTACAAAAAACAGAATCTTCTTTAATTTACAAAAACCAGAATCATTTCATTAAAACAAGGAAATCACAGGGCGCCTGGGTGGCTCAGTCAGTTGAGCAGCTGTGTTTAGCTCAGGTCATGATCCTAAGGTCCTGGGATCCAGCCCTAAATGCAACTCTCTGCTCAGTGGGGAGCCTGCTTATCCCTCTCCCTCTGCTTGTGTTCTCTCACTCAGGCTTGCTCCAGCTGATCGCTCTCTCTCTCAAGCAAAATAAATAAAATCTTTAATAAATAAATATATAAATAACAAGGAAATCACATTAGTATAGCATGACTTGTTTGTTCTCAGTGACTCTGGGCTCGTTCCCACTTTTTTTTCTAGGTATTCCACTATTCTATTCTAACCCTCCTACTCCCTCCTCTGAAAGACTGGGTTGGGAGGGGTAGATGGGAGGAGGGGGTTGTTTGGAATACATATCCTGGGTTTCATTATTAAAACTCACAAAAGCAATTTAAACTTCTAAGAAGCAGCTAACTTCTTTATGTAAATTAAGATAATGTAAAAGTATCTTTTTAAAAAGTCGTTTTCACTGAGATCACGACCACAACACTATTAAAAACCATACACTTTAGAAGAGTAAACTGGATTTTACAACTGTAAAATTACTCATCACCAGGTATGAGGATAACATACAAATATCTTCAGTTTAACTATAAATATTCTAGAATAAACTTTTAATAGAAGCTATCAAATATGAATAAAGTATGTAAACTGACAAATTCACAATTTTTTAAAAAATAACTTGTCCTTTCTCTTTAGTGCACATAAATTAAAATGAAGAAAATTTAATTAGGTCATTATACATTTTTACTCAAAGTCAGGTGGACAAAAACCTACTTATTTTTTTAAAAATTTTATTTATTTATTTGACAAACAGATCATAAGTAGGCAGAGAGGCAGGCAGAAGGGGGGAGGCGGGGAGGGGGAAGCAGGCTCCCTGCTGTGCTCCAAAAACCTACTTTAAAGGATCATTTAAAATCACCTAGGATATGGGGCGCCTGGGTAGCTCAGTGGGTTAAAGCCTCTGCCTTCTGCTCTGGTCATGATCCCAGGGTCCTGGCATCGAGCTCCGCATCAAGCTCCGCATCGAGCTCCACATCGAGCTCTGCATCGAGCTCCACATCGAGCTCCACATCGAGCTCTCTGCTCAGTGGGGAGCCTGCTTCCTCCTCTCTGTCTGCCTGCTTCTCTGCCTACTTGTGATCGCGCTCTCTCTGTCAAATAAATAAATAAAATCTTTAAAAATAAATTAATAAAATAAAATCACCTATGATACTAAAGTTATCCTAGCATGAACTGCTACCCACAAACTCATTAAATATAGTTGAAATACTACTTACAGTTACACTGTTAACATTCTGAAACTTAACATAACGAAGTGGGACAATGCCATCTTCTTTAATATCATCCTCTGTTAGTTCCAGAGCTTGAGTTGGTTCACTTCTTTCTGCTTCTTCAAAATCCATAGATCGGGGTAGATTGATAAAAATTTTTACATATTTAGGACCCTGACCTATAAAACGGTAGAATAAAATTAAATGTTAAATCAGACTTGCAATACTTTCCTCCCTTCACCATTGCATTCACACTATACAACCAGTCACACTCCCAAATATATGCACATACCTACCTAAATCTTTAAGAACTTTTGGAAATTCTGGGTATTTTCATAGCCATTCTTTTTTTATAGACATTTTTTAATGCCTGCTAGCAGTATGCGAAGTGCTATAAATACTAGATTGAAACACATATGTACATTTGCAAACACACATACACACACAGACTTCTTGCCCTCAACTGTAAAAGCCACACTATGATAAATGTAACCCTACAAGTGAGGAGGTACAGGGAAGGCGGCAATGCAGTCTGACAAGATACAGGTTACCATCTGAGCTGGGTCTTGCAGCTGCCAACAGCTGGTACATTTGTTATTAAGGAGAAAAGCATTACCAGTGACAACATTGAGCTAAAAGAAAATTAATTATACAAACTGCTGGGGCACCTGGGTGGCTCAGTTGGTTAAGCATCTGCCTTCGACTCAAGTTATGATCCCAGGGTCCTGGGATCAAGGCTCACATGGGGCTCTCCGCTCAGCGGGGAGCCTGCTTCTCCCTCTCCCTCTGCTCCCACTAGCTTGCACTCCCTCTCTGGTTTACTCACTGTCTCTTAAATAAATAAATAAAATCTTTAAAAAAAATTATACAAATTGCCAAATTTCACCTTGGGAATTAAGATGTGCTAAGCTGTTACATCACATTTAGAGAATGCCTTAGTCCCTTTAAACTTCAGGGTACAATCCAAAACCTGTATTTGGTGGCTAAGTAAGGAATCTTTAAGATATTCATATTGCTTATTCATCTCTGTAGCAACTGCTTTTACAGAATTTTTGTATTTTCACAATAAAGATACAATTTTATTAATGAAAAATATTAATACATAAAAATTTACAACAGCAAAATGAGACGGGAATGCTACTTAATAATAGGGTGCTTGCAGGGCCACCTGGGTGGCTCAGTTGGTTAAGCAGCTGCCTTTGGCTCAGGTCATGATCCCAGCGTCCTGGGATCGAGTCCCACATCGGGCTCCTTGCTCGGCAGGGAGTCTGCTTCTCCCTCTGCCTGCCTCTCTGTCTGCCTGTGCTCGGTTCTCTCTCTCTCTGACAAATAAATAAATAAAAATCTTTAAAAAAAAAAAATAGGGTGCTTGCAGTTTCTTCCAATCAACTATAAAGAAAAATCCTACTCCTCACTATCTGCCAACACACAACCAAAAAAAAAAAAAAAAAAAAAAAAAAAAAAAAAAAAATCAATAAAGACAGGGAAAAAAGGAGGGAGATGAATAAGGAAAATCCCTTGTTTAATAGAAAGAGAAACACCAAGTCTGGAAAATCCTGTTTACAGCATCATAATATATATAAAGAAGTTGTGAAACTAGTAATAGTGAACATATAGGAAGATTTAGAACCTTATTTACCATCTATAACAATGGGAGTGTGAAATAAATCCCTCCCACTTCTGATCCTGAAACATGGCTCCTTCAAACCTGGAGTCTTATAATAATAATTGGAAGAAAGAGTTTCTTTGTTTTTAGATTACAAGATTAAATTTTTAGAAATAAGATAAAATTTTCTTTTTCTGTTCCTTTTGGTTCCTAGTAATACCACATTATTTGCACATTCATTTATCTCCAGAAACAATTTCACTCCTTCTAAAACAAGGAATATCTACCTCTATTATTTAATAAAAAGTTTTACATGTGAGCTTAACAGATCCACAGAGCAGGAAGTTAAAGAAAAGCTGTCCACTACTCACCATTATCTGGCCCTTGAAATTTCATTGAATAAAGCTTAACAGGTTGATTAAATGCCACAGTAATAAGCAGCTGTGAAGAAAATAAAAAGTTTCATTTTAATAGGGCTCTTGAACACCTTGAATACACACAACAGCTATTTAGACTTAAAATTGTTAATTCAAAGACAGAAAATATTCAATTCATAAACCAATGTAATATAAAAAATCAGTAAGTTGAAAGTAACTTGACTAGACTAACATTTGAGAAATACAATCATCTATTATTCACATAAGGGAATGACTACAAAATGTAATGGAATAAATTAAATTAAATTAAAAATTGGCATGGGGGTGGGGCACCTGGTTGGCTTAGTCAGTAGAGCATGCAACACTTTATCTAGAAGCTGTGAGGTGGAACCCATCACTGGCTATAGATCCTACTAAAAAAAGGTGTGGGGGCAAGGGGAAATGCATATGAACCTAATGTCTTGTGACGAACTGACAAGCAATCTGTCTTTCAAAAAATCAAACAAAATCCAAATTAAAATTCAAACTATATATTTTAGCATATAAGCTTAACATTTTATAGAATGGTTTGTCAAGCATCTACCCACATCATTTGACAATCTGAAGACAATGCACAGAGTATGTGAAGAAACTAGCCCTCAGATGCACTCTATTTGGTCCAAAACTCAAGAGAATAAGACTTTTTAAACTTTTTTTTTGTTGTTAGAGAGAGAGAGAGAGAGAGAGAGCATGCACAGGCAGACAGAGGCCGAGGGAGAAGCAGGCTCCCGGCCGAGCAAGGAGCCCGATGTGGGACTCGATCCCAGGACGCTGGGATCATGACCCGAGCCGAAGGCAGCCGCTTAACCAACTGAGCCACCCAGGCGTCCCAAGAGAATAAGACTTTTAATAGCTCTATAGTAACCTCCAAACCTCCATCCTGAACTTATTGGGCTTAACTGAATTTAGAAGGCCACATAAGGGAACTCGGATATGAAATGCTGCCAGGTTGCCTCTCTCTCTCAGAAACCATGAATCATTTGCTCTATCTTCTTTCTAGCTGAAATCGTGTCTGATGTACGTATCTATGCTTCTACCTTAGAAGGAAGATTTCCCTGTCAGGAAAACTTCCAGGAGGCTATGGTCAGTTCTGCTGATATGCATCATCACATTCCAGTCAGGGCACCATTTACAAGGAACACAACTGTGAACAATATTCCTAAAGTTATTCAGTAAAGTAGCTACGATTAGAGTAAAAATGGAATTTGGATTTATGATTTCAGGATCACTGTGATCTGTTTGCCTGAGAAAATACCCAGACTATTTCCTCTGCTTATATAATTACTTTTTATACTTGACCCGCAATAGTGTGTCAAAAAATAATAAGCATGACATGTTTACAGAAACTTGAACCACAGGAGAAAAGAATAGAAAGCTAGAAACAAATCAGTCAGTAAGAATATGATACCATCTTCCTGAAGTCTGTGAAGAAGAATCATTTAACTCCTTTAAGAAAAAGCATGATCAGATTTATGTTTTCTTTAAGATTTTATTTATTTGAAAGAGAGAGCAAGCATACACATTTTTAGATACCAACTAAAGGATAATTTCTAATAAAAATAAATCCTGATACAGAGCCTATTAATAAATGGTATCCAAATAAGAAGGGGCAGGGGAAAGGAGAAGAAGACTCCCCATTGAGCAGGGAACCTGATGCTGGGCTGGATCCCAGGACCCTAGGATCATGACCTGAGCTGAAGGCAGACGCTTAATGGAGTGAGACACCCAGGTGCCCCAGACTTAAGCTTTAGAAGAGTAACTGGAATGGGGACAAAGCAAAGACAGTGGATTAGAAAGTAAGTTAAAGAAAGTCAGAGTCAAGATGAAGATAATGATGGCTTCACTAAGGTAGTACTATACTTCCCTGTGACAACAACGCAGGGAAGTACAATACAGGTTTACTTCTGGGAGTGAGGAACACACACATAGGAGGGCTCATCTAGTTAGTTTCTATTTCTCAGGTACAAACTCAGCTGGGTGAGTAAAAAACATGGAAGACAGGTCAAAAATGAACATAAGGACTTAAGCGTAGTGAAGGCTCAACTCAGTAGTGGAGCCAATCCAAAACTCCGAGGTTCTGTGTAATACACCTGGCAGCTTGCAGAGAACAGAGAAAGAAGTTGGGTCTGTACCATCAAAGAAACTGAAACTTATAAAAAGGAAAGGAAGTGGTCATGTGGGAAGGAGAAACATAAAACCATGGATGGAAACATGATAAAGAACCCAGAGCAGGCATAAATATTGATGATCCCAAGAAGCTTTAATTTAAATATCAATTACCTGTTCATCACAATCGGATTCCAAGAAGGTCATATCTTTTCGTAAACAGTTGTCAAATCCATGCTCATCACTTTCATTAAGACATTCACAGCCAGCTTTGTTAATAAAAGGCATTAAATCCATCTGAAAAAAATTAAATCAAGACTTTAGGCAAAGCATTTATTTGGATTTGGTATAACAATCTAATAAATGTAAATACGTGTAAATATGTGATTCTAGGCAATTTTAAAGAAAACTTCTCTTATAAAACAGTTACTAAAATTTTTATAATAATCCTTTCATTTGAATTTCTGACTGAGACCTACTACTATTAAAGTTAAATCTAGGCTTAGCCCACTTGATAAGGTATCAAAAACCAAGTCTTTAACAAAAAGATTATAAAATGCTGACTTGTACACAGTAGGTTAAAAAAAAATGCTGACTTGTACTTTTTTATTACCAGTGTTTTACAGAGCTAAATATGCAAATTAAAATATCCATAAGATCCAAGAAAAGCCTGCCTCCCTCTTCTAGTGGTCACGTACTCTTAAACCTATATTCATAAAGAGTTTACATATAAGATGAATAACAAGGATTAAAACATTTGTTATTATGGAAAATTTCAAGCATATATAAATAAATAATACAGTGAACCTCATATCCTCAACTCCCAGCTATAATAATCAATCAAGTCATGGCCACTCTTGTTTCATCTTTACTCTGCAAGCAGTCCCTACCCCTCCTGTTTTCAAATAAATCTTAGGCATTTCTTCATTTCTTTCATGAACATTTCATTGTGTTCATTAACATTTCTAAGAGATAAGGACTCTTAAAAAATCCTCTGGGATGCCTGAGTGGCTCAGTTGGTTAAATATCTGCCTTCAGCTCAGGTACGATCCCAGGGTCCTGGGACCAAGCCCCACATCAGGATCCTTGCTCAGCAGGGAGCCTGCTTCTCCCTTGCTTGTGATGCACACACTCGCTTGCTCGCTCTCTCTCTCCCACTGACAAATAAAATCTTTTTTTTAAATCCTAAATATCGGGGCACCTGAGTGGCTCAGTGGGTTAAAGCCTCTGCCGCCCCTTGCCGGGGGGTGGCGGGGGGGGGGGGGGGTTTTCTGCTCAGCAGGGAGCCTACTTCCCTTCCTCTCTCTCTCTGCTGCCTCTCTGCCTACTTGTGTTCTCTGTCAAATAAATAAAATCTTTAAAAAATAAATTAAAATCCTAAATATTATCACAGCTAAAACAATGAGTAATACTTTATTATTAGCAAATATCCATGTTTGAATTTCTTCAGTTGTCTAGTAAATGTTTTACAGCTGAACTATTAGAGTAAGAATCCAAAAACCATACACTGCAGTTGGTTAATGTATCTCAAATCTCCTTTAATCTATGGTCATTTAGCACCCACAGATTTCTAATATTCTAGATTTTGCTGGCTGATTACTTCCATGTGGTTGTCATTTAACATGTTCCTGTCTCCCGTGTATGCGTTAATAGTCCAACACAACGCCAGAGATGTGACGGTGGTCATCCCTATGTTGTTTCTGACTTTAGTGAGAGTGCCTCTGGTGCTCCCCCATTAAGATATTACTGATTGCTTTAGAAATAAATGGGTATTGAATTCTGTTAAATGCCTTTCTGCATATTAGGAGATCATAATCTTTCTCTTCTGGATCACTGGATTTTGTTTACTAACATTTTAAGAGCTTTACAACAATTATTCCTAATTGGAACTGGTCGGTAACTCTTGTTATACAACACTGGGGACTAACTGGCATTGTATCTGACCTAACTACACACTGACATATTCTAGAAATATGCAATTGGAAATAAATATCACTATGTAATCAATTTGCCAATAATGAGGGAAGAATAATAGAAAAACAATCAGACAAATCCAGATTGTGGGACAGTCTATAAGACAGATGGTCCAACCTGTGCTGTACAATAAGATAGCCATTAGCCACATGTGGCGATTTAAAATTAATTAAAAGTAAATAAAATTTAAAACTCAGTTCCTCAGTTGCACTAGTCATGTAACAAAGGCACAATAGCCACATGTACCTACTGGCTACTGGCTACCATATTAGACTGGTATCAGTTTAAACTTCTAAAAAAAGGCTATCATGAATGGAAAAAAAAAAAAGACACGTTTCCAAAACACTAAGGAGAAACAACTTAAATGTAATGCATGATCCTTGACTTGATCCTAGCCAGGGCAAAAACAGCTATAAAGATTATTCTGGAGGGGTGCCTGGGTGGCTCAGTTGGGAAAGCATCTGTCTCTGTCTCTGGCTCAGGTCATGATACTGGGGTTTTGGGATTAAGCCCCACATCAGGCTCTCTGCTCAGGCAGGAATCTGCTTCTCCCTCTCCCTCTGCCCCTCCATCCGCTTGTGCTCTCTTTCAAATAAATAATAAAATCTTAATTAAAAAAAAGAATATTCTGGAGATAATTAAGAAAATGTGAATGTAGGCTTTAAGCATTAGAAATACTGTACCACTGTTAAATTTCTTAGGCGTGATAATGGTATCATGGTTATGTAAATGAGTATTTTTGCTCCTAGAAGTTATAGGCTAATAAAATATTTAGAGATGAACCATCATAATGTCTATAGTTTACTTTTAAATGATTCTGTAGGAGGTAAAGGTGGATAAATACATATCAAGAAAGCAAAAACAGCAAAATATTTACAACTGATGAACACGGGTGAATGGTTATATGTGTTTGCTGTACTACTGCTCTGTCAACTGTTTTGTTTAATAAATTTCACCTTTCTTTTTTAGAGGGGGAAAATCTAACATAAGACACACGGGAAGTTAGAAAAACCTTTCTATGCTACTAGTCTGGGTTAACGAAAGATCTTACTACACAAATTTGGGTCACTTAAGGTTTCATTTCATTTTGATGAACGATGACAAAATCTGTAGACCAAAATCTACAGTTCAGAGGTCAGAATACTAAAATACACATATAAACCTCAAGATTCAGAACATATGCAAATCCAACTTCAATTCCAGAGTGCCCAGAACTCAAACTTCTGGGGGAGAGGAAGACTTGATATTGATGGCCCTCTCATTGCCACTTAAAGCCATACTAGGTACTCTTAGCAAATATGGGAGAGAAAAGAGAACATTTTAAACTTTCCCTATGCTTCAATCAATGCTTTAAAAACTAAAAGTCATTATATTCATAAAAATACTGTCTTACTTCTGAATAAGAACTATTATGATTCTTAACGTTTTGAGTATCACATCTACACTTATTACAGTATTTCAAACCCCTCTAAAAGAGGTAGGAGTACCTCTCTTACTCTGGCTTCATTCAAATTAGGAGTTCCAAAACTAGTATGTATAAACTCAGTAACTTGTATAACCTCTTAGTGCTAAGACATACCTGAAAGTCTTTAAAACCAAAATTTTATTTTAAAATTGTCAATACATTTTTGTAATATTAATACTTAGATCTACTTAAGGATTTCATTCATTGACTTACTCCCATTAAGTTTCTATTTGTCTTTTGAGAATGATGACATTCTTAGAAACACATTACCAAAATCTTAAATATTTAATAATCTTGCAGACATATACATATTCAAAACTTTTAATGTCTTGACTGACACCTGATGGAAAAAATGAAAATGTTTTTAATAGCCTTTCACACTGTATGCACAACATCTGCATGAAAACTAAATTTTCTTAATTTCTTAAAACTTCATTTTTTCCTGCTTATTTCCTACCTGAGGACAAAACACTGATAATCACACTTAGCTGATGTGTAAAGAAGCATCCCTCTAGCTAAGCAGCAGGACTGTTGCACTCCTAAGACCTTTTCATGCAAAAACCCTTAGTAAATACAGGAAAAAAAATACAAAGATGTAAACACAACAGTTTACAAGTCAAATAATTTCCAAAATTTTCCAAAAGGTGTCACAACCCTGACTTATACAACATGTTCATACTTTCTAACTATATATTACAATTTCAAATTATTTTTTTTTAAGATTTTATTTATTTGTCAGAGAGAGAGAGCGAGCACAGGCAGACAGAGTGGCAGGCAGAGGCAGGGGGGCAGGCTCCCTGCCAAGCAAGGAGCCAGATGTGGGACTTGATCCCAGGACGCTGGGATCATGACCTGAGCCGAAGGCAGCTGCTTAACCAACTAAGCCACCCAGGCGTCCCACAATTTCAAATTATTACATAACAGTTCTGTTTTAAATAGACATTAATTGTTTCCCTCACTTAATTAATGCCAGTACGACATGTTAAACACACTTTTTAAAGACAAAACCCTCAATCCCCCACACACAAAAAGACTTTCTCATATGTATCTGACTAGAGAGTCTCCTTATTCAGCAGGAATTTAAGGGACTTTACATAAAGAACGTGTAGTCCATGACACTGATCTTCTTTACTGTACTTGATACACATTCTTTCATATATTAGCTTTAACTTGAGATAATAATTATTTTTTAAGAAGTTCATTTTTGATCTGCAACTACAATTAACTTTATAACAAGAAAAATTAGGAAAGATATATACAAATATACATTTTGGTATGCAGGATTAACCAATTTGTATAAATGAGTTAGTTACCATGAAATGCTACTTCTGAATTTTGGTCCTTCCTGAATAGCTCTTATGATATAGATAGTGAATTATAATCATTTGTATTATGTAATTTTTAAACACTTTTAAGTTCCTAAGTCTTCAAGTTTTTAGCTGAATAATAACTTACTCTTAAAACTCAATAGTAAAGTCACATATGACGCTAAAACAAAATAAGTAGGTTTTGTTTTTTTTTAGCAGGAAGAAAGAGGTGTCAGAAAAGAGGGGATACATTAAAAAAAAGGGAGAAAACTATAAGAAGTGGCAGGAAAAGGAGTCCAGCATATAAAGATCACATATTAAAATTTACATGTCATTTCACTCAATTGTCAAAACCTGAAAAATTTTTCCAATGCACATTTCTTCACATTTTGGGGGAAAAATATGTATAATTTTAAAATTACATTTAAACAAAACATTCATTATGTAATAAAATGAAAATTAAATCTACATATAAAAATATATGTACATTAAAAATGATTAAATGTTTAAAACGGGCTATTAAGACAATTCAGAAAGCAGGTTTAAAAAAAAAAACAAGTGGCAAAAATAATTAAGAAAAATTGTTTCTCATGAGGGCTTAAGATTATAATACATACAAGAGAAGCAAAAACCCAATAGTCAGCTAATGAAATTACTTTTAAAAATCTTATTTGAAAGTGTTCTTAACTAGCAAAAGATAACAATTTCATTTTAACCCAATAATGAGAAAAGATGTATCATGGTTTCACTTTTAGGTCTACCTACATAGCCTTTTGGAATATCTGTGTCCTCATTGCTTCCAGGGTCATTTTCTAAGTGCTGCTTGATTTTTTCTTCTAATCCAACAGCATCTGCTCCTTGATATTGATCAATTCTCACTTTGTTTCGAAAAAACAGAAATGTAGGTGTTGCTGATATATTGTTGGTGGCAGCTGTTCCCTAGAATTGGCAAGTTAGATACTGTTAATGAATTAAAATTTACCTTAAACCACTTTGAATATTCATTCTACATCTCTATAGAAGTTAAATATCCAAGCATGAACAAAACCACATAAAATAATTTATTCCCAATTGTTATTTAAGAAAAAACAGGCCTACTACTGAGGGTACAACCATATTATCTTCAAATTCCCAATGAAGAACAACATGCATTTTTATCAATTTTGGTGTTAAATACTTAACCCACCAGTAGAACAATTAGCTTCCAATACAGAAATTATGCTTGATACCACGAGGCAGAGTTTTCATAAGTACATGCTATTTCTTAAATGGAGAAGCCCAAAAGGGTATTGATATGTCAATGCTACTAGGAAAAAATACAGATCTGAACAACAGTAGCCCATCTCTCCATGAAAATGAGGTAACAACTTTACTCAACTCTACTCATAGAAATGGCTTCTGGCCTCCCATCAAATACACTGCAACATCTACTTTTAAAATTCTGCTCCAACTCCACTGTATTATAAAACTAAGTACTGAGTAGAAATTAGCTAATTAACCACCGACTCATGACTTAACCTGTTCAATAGTGTAAAGGAAATGGTAAAGCAAATGTGTCATCTTGCATATTCAAATACTATGAAGAGATACCACTACGTTGTTTAAAGAAGAAAAAAGCATAAAGTTTACATAGAGATGCCTTCTCTAAACCTCAAAAAATTAAAAAACAAAAGACAAAAAACATGATTGACATTTTAGAACAGTATTGTTCAAAAGAAATATAAGACATAAATGTGGGCTATACATGTAATTTTAAGTTGCCAGCATCCCCGTATTTTAAGTAGCCAATATAAAAAAGTACAGAGAAACAACTGAGATCAATTTTAATAACATGTTTTAAATCCAATAATCGCACTTTCAATACAGTGTAAAAAGTTAATGACATATTTTACACTTTTTTTCATACAAAGCCTTCAAAATCCTATGTGTATTTTACACTTATGGCACTTCTCAATTTCGATTTGCCAATTTTCAAGTGTGCAGTAATGACATGCTGCTAGTGGCTATCATACTGGAAATAAAGCTCCAGAACAGAGCTCCAGAGAGACAGTGAATACTGAAATAAGGGCCAGTAATGGGAGTCCAGCAGTATGCAACAGAAGTACTAAGCAATATTACAGGGCTTAAACCAAACCCAAACTACTTATTACAAACTACTGTAACATTTACAAATTCTTTTCACACTCAGAAACGTATCAAAGACAAAAGCTCACCAAAAAGAGGATCCACACAGCTATTCCTTAGTAAGAACCAAAAACGACATTTTCAGTGTTGGAAGGAACCTTCAAAAAATTTTCCCATTAACTCCTCCATATTTCCCCATATGCAAACACAGAACTGTCACAGAGCCATTTCAACTAAGTAATCAGAGCAATCTCCCCACAACAATGGGGCTCAATCGACGGTAATTAACACTTTCAGGTTTCTGCTGAGTATGCAGCTTTGAAGCTATGATTACAAACTGATCAGCCCAACTCAAACTACAACCAAGAATTCTCTGCCATGGCTTTCAAATCAAACAATGCCTCAGCAATAAAAGATTATTCTCAATTTGCAAAAGATAAACAAAAAAATGTAAAAAAAGGACTTCCAGGGGACTGATTTAGTTCAACAGCTTATTAGTTTTACATCAGAAAGACATTAAACCCAGAAGCAATTAATACTGAACTACCCTTTTTCACTAATGCAGCCCCAATGACATTTGTAATAATTCATGTCCATATAACATTTCCCCATCTTCAAAGAAATACTATGTGCATAAAGAGAGAAACAAACAAAGGAGAATAATAATGTTGAATTTCAAACCAATGAAAAAAAATTTTTAAAGGACTCCTTTCTCTTACCTGACACTGATGTACATCAACTTCCAAGAAAACTGCCTGTGGATACTTATTACTCATAGAACTGAATGCTGGGGCAATCCTTAAACATGGTCCACACCTATGAGAAAGGTAAAATACATGTTTGGTAAAAAACAAAAAGAAAAACAGAACAAAACAAAACAAAAAACCCACAAAAAACTGTATTAATTTATACTCTGAAGAATTTGTTAAAATATGAAATTAAACAAAATCTGATCCTCTTAGCTTTGGTCTTTCTAGTCTCTCCCACGAGATTATTTAGATATACTTGCATCAATACCACACTGTCTTAATGACTACAGATTTTTATTAAGTTTTAAAGTCTAATAATGTTAAGTCTTCTGTGTTCTCACTGAGAAAAATCAAAGGTGCAAGTAAATAAAAGGAGGAATATACTATGCTTATAAACTGGAAAACTCAACAGTGTCAACCTGTCAATTCTCCTAAATTTGACCCTTAGAGTCAATGGAAAATCCCAGTAAGTTTTCTTGCCCAAGTTAACAAGTTTAAATTCATTTAAATTTATAGGGAAATGCCAAAGATAACCCAAGCCATTCTGAGGTTCAAAGCTGAGAAAATTACATTACCAAATATTAAGAACAATCACCAAGCTTTGTAAATTAAGAGTGTACAGTATCAGTAGTAGAAGGATAAACAAACTGACCAATGTAAAAGAATAGGTCCAGAAACAAACCCATCCTACACAGAGTACCTGATTTATCAAACATCTGACAGAGCACTGCAGGGGAAAGGATGGTCTTTTCAATAAGCAGTGCTGTGTCAACAGGATACCCACATGGGAAGATAAATGAATCTTGGCCCCCATACCTCACACCATATACAAAACCAATGATAGATCTAAATGTGAAAGGTAAAACAGTAACAGTTTTAAGAAAAAAATACAAAGGATATTTTCAAAACTCTGGAGTAAGCAAAGATTTCTTAAAACACAAAAAACAGGGGCGCCTGGATGGCTCACTGGGTTAAAGCCTCTGCCTTTGGCTCAGGTCATGATCCAGGGTCCTGGGACTGAGCCCTGCGTCAGGCTCTCTCCTCAGCAGGGAGCCTGTGTCCCCCCCCCACCCCCTCTGTCTGCCTCTCTGCCTACTTGTGATCTCTCTCTGTCAAATAAATAAATAAAATCTTTAAAAAAAAAAAAAAAAGAAAAGAAAAAAGGGAATAATTGATATGTTGGAATATACTTGATAAACTGGAAGATATCAAGACCTTTTGTTCATCAAGATACCATTTGGAGAGTGAAAAGATCCCACAGAGTGGTAAAAAAAAAAAAATCTGTGAAACATATCGAAAGGCTTATAAGGATAATATGTAAGGAATTCATACAAAGCAGTAAGAACAAGACTGACACTCAAAAGGAAATTGGGTAAACTCTTAAACCGGTACATGACAAATGAGGTTATCTTAACTATGAAAAGATATCTGACTTCATTAGTCACTAGGAAAGCTTGGGAAATGCAAATTAAAACTTCCACCAAAATAGCTAAAACAAATAAAGTATAATAGAGTATTACCAAGAATGTGGAGCAATTGAACTGTTTAGTGACTACGCAAACTTTAGGGGTATAACCACTTTAGGGGTAAAGAAAAGAAACTGTCAGTATCTGCTAAACAAAGACCTATGCCTACCTCATGAGCATGTCTAAAGTACAGAAACAACATAAACATCTACATATGTTTGCCTTAGGGCATTTGAAAAAATACTGATAGTAGTAATATTTCTAATAACCAAAAGCGGAGACTACTTAAATTTCTATCAACACAGAATGAGTAAATTAATTGCACCTACTCATACTGTGGAATACTATAATGTCATGGAAAAACACAGATTAACCTCACAAATAATACTGAGAAAAGTGGTACATTATATGATTCCATTTATATACAGTTCAAATCCAGGCAAAACAAATCAATAGTACTATAAATAAGGACAAAGGTTACCTTTCTGTGAGTTAAAGACAGGACAGGGTCATGGGAGATATCAAAAGACTAGTTATGCTCTATCTGTCCAGAAGCTCATTACATGGGCATGTGTGTTCAGCTTATAAAAATTAATTAAGCTATACATTTCAAATTGTGTATTATGTTGTATCTCAATAAAAATTTAGACAAAAACCTTCGCAACAGCAGACAGGAGCACAAGGAAAAGCAAATTCTGAAGCACAAAATGTTCAAACTCACAAATGTTCATCCCCAAGGTGTGATTATCTCTCCAGTCTTCAAATTTTAATCAGTATATTCATCCCATGCCATCCTTAAACCTCATACCAAAAGCTAACAGAATAAGCAATTAGGTTCTTTAATATTAAGCTTGGTGCTTCTAAAAGTAGATTTTTGGATCTACTCCTCAAATAGGTTTAGAGACCAAATTATGAAGAAAAAACATTTACAGTCACTAACCCTATGTTTGTTAAACAAAATACTTCTCCTTATCAGTAAGTCTTAAACATTATGGATGGGAGTACCAACTATTAGATCCTTTCTTAAGGGCCATTAATCATGATTTGTCAATTTTAAATGAACACAACCCAAGATTCAACAATTCTCATTTCTGTACATCCATACTACCTTAACACTAACTCATTTTTGCAATATGTATAACAAAGTTCAATACAATGTTTATAATGATAAAAAATTAGAAACAATCTAAATGGCAATCAAAAAAAAATAGTTTAAAGTAGTATGTCGCATACATACCAGGGGATAAGGATAATTTGTGAATCTGTACTATTTACAAAGATGTGTGTATATATACACATTAGGTGTGTCACACAATAATCAGTTAATTACTTCTGCAAAGTAGGACTGGAAAAGGAAGAGAGGTTAGGGGAGACTTTTTAAATTATTCATAATTCTATATCCTTTGTTTTTTTTTTTTAGGATGAATAGATACCTTTATTTTAAAATATTAAATAACTTGAGACTAGAGAATTAAACACTAACTGCATTTAAATGGGTGTCCCAAATGAAGCACAGCTATCTATGCTACACCACAACATACTCATTCCTGGAAAAAAATCTCCCTTATGCAAAAGCATGCATTCAAAATAAGAAGACGTATGGGGAAAACTGGACTGAGGCAAACCATTTAAACCGATATAACTTTGTAAAAATATCCCTAAGAAAAAGGAGTAAAGGGAATATTTTAAATGAGTAAGAACAGAAGTATGCAAGTGTGCGTTTCAGGTGCTATGACAATGCAGGGGGAAGCAGAGCTCCAGGCCATGGAGCTGTGGGAGGAACTGCAACACTGACAATGAAGTCCTCTTGGGAACAAGTGCTGGGTGCAAGTGCTTCTGTTAAACTGTAGTAACTCTCTTAAAATAAGCAAGGAAGGGAGCTTGCCTGTATGGCTGAGGGTTCTCCTTCTTCCTGCTAAAGGTTCTATTTCCATTTCTGTTCCTCACTACCTAGGAAAAATAGAATACGAACCAACACAACTTCCACACTATACTGACATCATGCTCACCAGGCATGTATGAGCTGACAAGTGTTAAGAAAAAAAAAATTCTTGTAGCTAAAATAACTGTCCTAAGATAACTGTTCCCTTTCAAACTTTAACCTTATCTAGATCCCTGTTTAATTTTAGTTAGCCATCACAGGTTGTAACTCTAGTCAAAAATCAAAATAAGCCCTAGAACACAGAAGCAGAAATAAATACGGCGGCATACTTTCACACTATAATCACGCAAATGAAACTGATTAGTTATTTTAAGATGTTTGCCTGCTTAACATTAGCATTTAAGAATAAACTTAAATTTCCACTATTAGCTGAGCTCCTGAGCAAGTCACCTGATTGCTCCATATAAAATGAGAAGGAACTGGATTCTCTAGCACCTTTCTCACAGCTATAATATTATGCCCCAGGGACACCTGGGGGGTGCAGTCAGTTGAGTGTCTGACTCTTGTTTTTGGCTGAGGTCGTAATCTCAGGGTTATCAGACTGAGCCCCAGGTCAGTCTCCATGCTCAGTGCAAAGTCTGCTTGAGACTCTCTCTCCCTCCCCCTCTACCCCTCCCCACTCCTCAAATAAATATTTAAAATATTATGCCCCAAATACAACTGAATTTCATGATCATACTTTCTTCTCTTGTGCAATCCTTGATTCATAGCCCTCAAGTAATAACACTGTCACAGAGCCTCTGAACTTGTAAACGTGACCAGAGATCATCTAGTCCAGAGGTTTAAAAAAGAAAGGAAAAAATAAAAAACAGGGAGTTCTTTTTCTACCTCTGAACCTCTCTTTGATTGAAAAGTTAGCTATTAAATCTAGTATGTAAAATGCATATATAAGAAGGACTCTGACTTATGCTTTTTGAGAAAAAGAACACAGCACACAACTCTCTAGCTTTCTGCAATACATAAAGAACCAAACCCACAAAACTAAAACTTTAAAACTAATCTAACCTAATACAATTATTGGATAGGTAAGAACTGAAGACCAGGAAAGTTAAAGGACATGCCCAAGATCAGACGCTCTAGTCAATGGCAGAGCCACAACAGAACAGTTAACTCCTAATCCAATCCAAGATCAGCTTTCTTTGAAAGCACCATATTAGTTTCATAAGTTAAGATTTTTGTTTACCGTCATAATATAAACACATTCTACTTCATGACCTTGCCACTCTTCGCTATTTGCTAAAGGAGTCAATGCTCTGCCTTGAGCAGTAACATGTGTAAACACATTACTGATAAATGGTAAGGAAAATGTATGTGCTTTTTCTTTTTAAAAGATTTTATTTATTTATTTATTTATTTATTAGAGAGAGAGAGCGAGCATGAGAGCGCGAGCTCAGGCAGACAGAGTGGCAGGCAGAGGCAGAGGGAGAAGCAGGCTCCCTGCCAATCAAGGAGCCGGATGTGGGACTCGATCCCAGGATGCAGGGATCATGACCTGAGCCGAAGGCAGCCGCTTAACCAACTGAGCCACCCAGGCGTCCCTGTCTGTGCTTTCTGAAGAGTTATTTTAAAAGTCTATTTTTCTGTAGGGTATAACTTTAAAGTAGGTAATGTCTAGATTATTATATTTCAATTAGGGCAGGCTTAATCATAATTGGTCCTATTAATAACACAAAATGGCTAGCATTCACTGAGCATTTACCGTATGTTATACAATTTACAAAACGCTTAAATTCATTTAACCCCTACAACTCATTTCAAAGTCAAGAACAATGAAGTAAAGTGCTAGGATTTGATCACAAAACCCAACTCCTGACAGCTATTCCTAAAACCTCAGAACAGTGGCCTATACACTACCTTCTGTTATTTCTAAATTGTCAAGATTAAAACTATACGCTCTTTTAAATAATCCAGACAGATTCTATTCTGTAAAGTTCAAATCCAGGCAAAACTAATCTGTGGTGTTAGAATTCTAGAATGAGAAGAAAGTACAGCGAAGAGGGAGGCAGATTCTTGATCTACATGTCAGTCAAAACTTCTCAAAGTATACACAAACGATTTGTATACATTTTTGCATGCATGTTATAGTTCAATTAAAAAGTATACTTTTAAGAAAAATTCTCTATATTCTCTGAGGACTTGCCATGCACTAGCTATCTTAAAGCTACCCACCTCTCTCATTATCTGCCTGGTGCCTAGGCTACTGAACTTGCTATCTCTGTAATTCAATCTGCAGCAATAATGCAGCACATACTAATATCTCACACACACACACACACACACACACACACACACACACGACATATTATTTAAACCAGCTACCATAACCATTAGAACTCAACATCCCAACATACACTAACATTCTTCCCAGATGGTAACAGTAACACCTAACCAAATACAAACTAGGACCTGTTTTAATAAAACTGAATATGGTAAAAATGATACAGTCATAAATTCAATATAAAAATCATTCATACTCAATATAATTTCACTTACACGTGGAATCTAAACAAATGCACAAATGAAAAAACCAGAAACAGACTCATAATCTCAGAAAACTAGCTAGTGGTGGTGAGGAGGGGATTGGTGAAGGGATCAAGAGGTAGGAACTTCCAGTTTTAAAAAAGTCATGGGGCTGAAAAGTACAGCATATGGAATATGGTCAATAACACTGTAATAACCGTGTATGGTAAAAGGTGGTAACTGTACTTCTTATACCCTGAAACTAATAAAATATTGTAAGCCAAGTATATTTCAATTTTAAAAAATCATACTAAGGGGCGCCTGGGTGGCTCAGTGGGTTAAAGCCTCTGCCTTTGGCTCGGGTCATAATCCCAGGGTTCTGGAATCAAGCCCCGCATCGGGCTCTCTGCTCAGTGGGGAGCCTGCTTCCTCCTCTCTCTCTCTGCCTGCCTCTCTGCCTACATGTGATCTTTGTCTGTCAAATAAATAAATAAAATCTTTAAAAAAATAAAAATAAAAATAAATAAAAATAAAAAATCATACTAAGTTTTATGAGGAAGAAAATGTATATTCTTTTAGCATTGGGGCTTACCCAACAGTGATAACAAAACTGGCACAGCTTATAATCACTGAATGTATCTGAGTATATTTAAAACAAGTAACACGGGGCGCCTGAGTAGCTCAGTGGGTTAAGCCTCTGCCTTCAGTTCAGGTCATGATCTCAGGGTCCTGGGATCGAGCCTCGCATCAGGCTCTCTGCTCAGTGGGGAACCTGCTTCCCCCCCTCTCTCTGCCTGCTTCTCTGCCTACTTGTGATCTCTGTCAAATAAATTAATGAAAAAATTCTTAAAAAAAAAAAATAAAAGGAGTAAGAGTTTGGAAATAACAGTTACAAATACATGTTACCACAGTATGTAATTCACACGTATAATTTCATTCTCTATACAATACTGTTAGGTTACATGTTACTATTCTTATTTTAAATGAATAGAGTGAAAGGAACTGTCCTAAGTCATAAGATTAGTTTGCAAGCAGCTGTAACTAAATAATTCAAGGCAATATTTATTTAAAAATATCGGGCCCTGTGCAATATAGAGATGAACCTGCATTTCCTTTCTACTTAGGCTGGAAAGAACAAGAACAGCACTTTACAATCCAAACTGCATTCAGCAATGGGACCTTAAGTTATTTAACCTTTGACTCAACATCATCATTTGTAAAATGGGGATAATTTCAAAGATTACTTTGAAGACTGAATGAGTCAATATAAATGTTTAAACAAGTCTCCTAAAAGAGTAGATAATATGCAAATGTTGACTGTTTAAATCGTTAAAAAAGAAAAAATACTGGAGAAGGGTGCCAAGACCATTCACTGGGGGAAAAGACAGTTTTTTCAACAAATTATGCTGGGAAAACTGGATATCAACATACAGAAGAATGAAGGTGGTCCTTTACACCATATACAAAAATTAACTCAAAATGAGTTAAAGTCCTAAACTTGAAAACTAAAATTACAAAATGATTTAATAAAAACATAGGGGTTAAATCTTCAGGACACTGGATTTGACAATGATTTCTGGGATACGACACTAAAAGCACAAGCAACAAAAGATCTATTGGATGTCACCAAAATTTAAAGACTTGTGCATCAAAGGACACTATCAAGAAAGTGAAAGGCAGGGGCGCCTGGGTGGCTCAGTGGGTTAAGGCCACTGCCTTCGGCTCGGGTCATGATCCCAGGGTCGTGGGATTGAGCCCCGCATCGGGCTCTCCACTCTGCAGACAGCCTGCTTCCTCCTCTCTCTCTCTGCCTCTCTGCTTACTTGTGATCTCTATCAAATAAATAAATAAAATCTTAAAAAAAAAAAAAAGTGAAAGGCAACCAATAAGAGAAAATATTTATAAATCATATATCAGATAAGGAATATCCAAAATATACCAAGAACTCCTACAATTCAGTAACAAAAAACCAAAGTCATTCAAAATGAGCAAAGGACTTGAATAGATATTTCTCCACGGAAGATATTAAGCACAAGAAAATATGTCCAACTTCATTAGTCATTAAGGAAATGCAAACCAAAACCACCAGACCACTTCACACCCATTTAGGATGGCTATTAAAATATAAAATGTGTTGGCAGGTATGTGGAAAATTAGAACTCTCCACTGCTGGTAGGAATGCAAAATGGTGCAACCACATTCCACTCGTATACTGAAAAGAACTGGAAACAGTCACTCAAAAGAAATCCTTGCACACCAATGCTGATGGCAGTATTACAATAGCCAAAAGGTGGAAACAACCCAATGTCCATCAACAGATGAATACGCAATAGATGGTGTACACATACAGTGAAATATTATTTAAATTGAAAAAGGAAATTCTGAAACATGCTGCAACATGGATGAACCTTGAAAACATTATGCTAAGTGAAATAAATCAGAAACCAAATGACAAATATATATAATTCCACTTACATGAGGTATCAAGAATAGGCATATTCATAATGACAAAAAGAAGTTACCAGGGGTGGGAGTTTTCATTTAATGGATACTTACCGGTTAACACTTTTATCTGAGATAATGAAAAAACTCTAGGAAATAGTGGTGATGTTGGTTCAACATTGTGAATGTACTTAATGCCACTGAATTATACATTTAGAAATGGCTAACATGGTAAATTTCATGTTACATATATTTCACTACAATTAAAAAACTGCTCACTCTGGTAGCAGTTTTATTTTATTACTAAAACTGGAATGATACAGAGATTAGTACAGCCACTGTGCAAGGATAACATGCAAATTTGTGAAATATTCCATATTAAAAAACAAACAAACAAAACAAAACTCTGAAAATACTGGAGAGCCACAAAGATTTTTAAACAGAACAGTGACAATCTGCATAACATTATATTAAAATTAATAGGTTAGATATAACATTGAAGTGGAGAAAAAGGAATAGGGCTTAAAGTCGGGTTGGAAAAGAAACAGCTGTTGGAGACAACTATATTCTTGGCCTAAAATGGGACATTAACTTTGATCTGAGACGTTTCCTACATGATCTACTGGATACAGTTGTTTGAGGGTCTAATACTGATGCCCAGTTACCTCAATGGGGTCACACTGACATAGTTTGTGTAGAAATACTAATGGCCAAAATGTTAAAGAACTTTAAGGCAAATATAATCTTATCAGATTTATAAATGTTAGCTATAAACATACTTTTGAACTTAAAAGTTCTCTAAATTCATTTGCCAAAAAAAATAAAATTTTCATTGCATCAAAATACCTTTTTAAAAGTAAGTAACACAGTGCTTCACCAATCAATGCCTATAATTGTTTATGATTAAATGTTGCCTTACTCTTAATGGAAGTATTGCCTTAATAGCAAAGTTTCCCCACTTTTCTCATTTCAATTAATAAATTTTTGATCACTGTTTGTCATCTGCTCTGCTATGGTTAAGGGAAAAAGAGAGTGTTTTATTGGGGGATGAAAGTCTATACACTCCTATATGCTTGAACTAGAAAAGTGAGATTACTGTTAAATGAGATTACTGTTAAAATCATCTCTTCCCTTCTCCAACTTTGGCCTAAGTACCTAATAAATGTACAGGTATCCCTCCACATTATAAATATAGACATTAGAAAATTGCTAAAGCTGGGAAGACACATTTATAGAATTTGACATTACTTTCAGACACGTCCTTATAATGAAATTTTTATCTTCTTCAACTTAGTAAATGTGAAAGTCCACATGTCAAATTGGTACTCTATGTCACCCTAGAAAATCCAATATGCTGCCCCCTTTCAATTCTGTATAAGAGACTGGTGTAGGAGTAAGTCCTTAATTGTTTTCATCTCTATCTGCATCCCCCCCAAATGACTAAAACTATCTAATCCTAATGCCACCACTTATACACTCAACATTTACTGAATCATATTCAATAGCCATGAATCACTTTTCACCCTGATTCAAAATACTGCCTAATGTTTACAAAGTTACCTGGACAATTAAATGTGTTACTTAAATAATGATACCTGTAGTAGATTTCTCCAGGTTTAAGTGTAAATAACTCAGGGGAGCGGGTCAAGATAAATCAAATGGAGATTTTTAATACAAATATAGTGATCCAAAGGGGCACGTGCACCTGAGTGTTTATAGCAACAATGTCCACAACAGCCAAACTGTGGAAAGAACTTAGATGTCCATCAATAGATGAATGGATAAAGAAGATGTGGTATATATACACAATGGAATACTCTGCAGCCATCAAAAGAAATGAAATCTTGCCATTTGCGACAACGTGGATGGAACTATAGGGTATCAGGCTGAGCGAAATAAGTTAATCAGAGAAAGACAATTATCATATGATCTCCCTGATATGAGGAAGTTGAGAGGCAATGGGGGTTTGAGGGGTAGGAAAGGAGTAAATGAAACAAGATGGCATCAGGAGAGAGACAAACCATAAGAGACTAGAGACTCTTAAACCTCACAAAACAAACTGAGGGTTGGCAGGGGTTAAGGACATTGGGGAAGGTATGTGCTATGGTGAGTGCTGTGAAGTGTGTAAACCCGGCGATTCACAAACCTGTACCCCTGGTGTTAAAAATACATTATATGTTAATAAAAAAAATAAAAAATTTCTTAAAATGGAGACCTTTAATCCTTCTAAGTTAGAAGGCACTGACATACACAAGCGAAGGTCAATAAATAAACACAGCTGCTGAAATCTTGGTTCTGAAGGGCTAGTTCCAACATGTCACTCTGACACAGGTACACTGCACGCTCAAAACAGAAAATCCACGAGCTCTGCGACCAATAAATTATGTAGAGATTTACTCAACCCAGTTAGGTATCTTTCAAGATCCCTGTCCTCTTAAACCATCAAGTCAAAAATGAAGTCTATTTGGCCAAACCCAGATGTCTGGGTATCTATATTCAATATATACTCATTCTAATTTCCGTGGTCAGATGCAGTCGCACATAAGGGAGCCTAAGTTACCAAGTTACTAACCAAACGAATAACAAAACCACTAAGAAAATTTAGAAGCACCCGGGCTCAACATTAATTTAAAATGCATTAAATGAGCCTCGGGCCTAAGCACTACGTGGATTAGTTGGATGGACCCAACTGAATTTTCTAAAGGTTTTACAGAAATTCAGGTGGTGAAGCAAACCAAAGTGTTCGGTAAATGAAGATTTTAGGATTTCTAAAATGCAAGTGACAGCTGGCTCCCCGAAACGATGTAGGAAGACTACCACAGACTAGAAGTGGGCCACCCTCAAGTCCAGAGCTCGTCCGAGAATGCAGAAGGGACGGGAGATCTCCTGGACTATGGAACGTGGATGGCCAGGCCTCCGTGCCCTCCAGAGACTCTCCTGTGCACGAACGGGGGCTCACACCCAAAAGCTGCGGCCTAACTGGGCAGCGCCTGGGGCTGCGGCCAGCGCCGGACATTACGAGCAGGAGAACGCAAGGGAGTCGGGACCCAGAGAAAGTGAAGGGAAAGCAGGGAAGGACACACAGGACTCACAGGGCCCACAGGGCCCACAGGGCTCGCGCCCGACCTCACCCTCGCATGGTGAACTTGACCACGGCGAGTCTGGAGCCCGCGCCGCTGAGCTCCGGCTGGAAATCTGGGTCGCTCCCGACCGGCTTCACTCCCACCATTCTTAGCCCGGCAGGGCAGCCGCGATGCCACCGGCTTCAAAACTGAAGGAGAAGACCCAGGAGAGGAAGAGGAGAGGCTCAGAGAGGCCGAGGCCCGAACACAGGAGGTGGCGACCGCGGCGTCTTCTCCGGGACTCTCAGTGCCGAGTCACGCCAGGGAGCGGAGCGGCCGAGGGGGTGGGGACGGGAGGGGGGAGGGGAGGGGAGAGGCGAGGGAAGGAAAGGCGTGCGGCACCCAGGAGCCACCGCGCGACAGGGCCGCCGGCGCTTGCGCCCGATGACGTCATTTCCGCGTCGTCCGTTTTGGCTCCCACCGCCCAATCCTAAAACACGACCCCTGGCTCCACCCTCGGCTTCGGAACCCGACGCTGGCGGGAGCGGCGCAGGCGCGGGAGAGCGGCAGGTCCTAAACTCAGATTAGGAGTGAGATTCAGAAGTTCCTGGGTTCCTCCGCGGTTCCAAGACCTGCGTCTTCTACCGAGTTTCCTGGGATGGGAAAATAAAAAGGGAACCCCCACTTCCCCGAGGTTCATGGCTGAGGTTTTAACCCCTCTCCCTGGAAGTGCTGGAAGAAGTACTTTGTCTCATATCTGGGGCAGATCGCCACACTAGATAAAAAGAGGCTTTAGGTCCATTGATTTACGGATCTCATGATACAAGGGTGCTCTCTGTGCACTCGTCCTCAAGGTACCACGCACCTGTCTTTAAGTTGTGCCTGAAAAAAAATGAAAGCACCATCCTTCCCCTGGAAACAGTCTAGTGATAGAAACCAGCAAGCAATAGGATGACATGTTTGCAAAGGAAACGGTGGGGACAGATGAGATAGGAGGATGCGGCAGGGTAAACTTGCTAGAAATTGTGGCCCCTGAGCTGATTCTTGGTAGAAGAGAACCAGATGGTGGGGCGCCTGGGTGGCTCAGTGGGTTAAAGCCTCTGCTTTCGGCTCAGGTTATGATCCCGGGGTCCTGGGATCGAGCCCCGCATCGGGCTCTCTGCTCCGCGGAGAGCCTGCTTCCTCCCCTCTCTCCCTGCTTGCCTCTCTTGCCTACTTGTGATCTCTGTCAAATAAATAAATAAATAAAATCTTAAAAAAAAAAAAAGAGAGAGAGAACCAGATGGTGAGAGGTGACAGGAGTATTAGAGGCAGAAGAACCAGCAGTACCGATTCGTGGTTTGAGATGGCTGCTGCTGCTAATGATGATGATAAAAATAGCTAATAAATATGCGCTAGACAAGATACGGGCTCTTTGTGTATATTAGTTCATTTAATCCTCAGAGCAACCCTGTGAAGTAGGTTCTACTATTTCATGGATATATTAATTTTGACGTAGTAACAAGTCAAATCAGTATTCAAGTTGAGGTAGTCTAACACCAGTGTGTTCTTTTAAGTGTCAGACTATGTGACACATGATTTGCTTTTGGATTTAGCTGGGGTGATGCAGCTGAAGAGGAAGGTAGACGTCTGATCAGGACTAGCTAAGAAATTTGTATTTTAACGTGAATGCAATGGAGTAATCACTGCAGGGCATTTTTTTTTTTTTAAATAACAAAAAAGTGTCTACTGAGGTAGCAGTGAGGAGGATGGAAGGCAGTAAGACAAGTTTAGGTTACTGTAGTAGTCCAGGAAGTGAGTTATGGGAACAGCTGAAATGGAAATGAAGAGGACATGATATACTTGAGAAACAATTAGCAGCCAAAAATCACAGGATTTAGCGACCAATTGGACCAATTTAGAGCAATGACAGAGGAAGAGTCTAAGATAGTGGGAACATATGAATCCTGTGGCTCTCTGTACTGAATTAAGATGCCAGTAGAACATCTAGGTAAGGAGGATAGCAGATAGTAAGAAGGTTGAGTCTGGAACAAAAGAAAAAGGAGTAGCCTAAAGTTGCAGAAAATATGTAACTTACTCAGTTATACAATTGCACAGCTGCTTAGCCCTCACCATTGCACCTAACATTATGCTGAAACAGACTTTATATATGTGCATAGAAACTTTAAGCAAATGTTATTGAGGTAATGATTTGCTGAGTGCTTTTTCCTCTATATTTTATAAATCTTTTCTATAACTATAAATAGTATATATAATAATAAGAAAGAAGGTGCAGCTGGGGGAAAAAGTGCTACGCAAAAATTCTACAAAGAAGGCCCAAGTTTCTGCCTTACCCTATTAGTAGTAACTAAAACAAAATGATATTCACAGTTAATTGGTCTCCTGTGAAATTTAGGTGATGTTTAATATCATTAAGGAAAATGAGCCTTTGGTGGATGAAATTTTCCCAAAAATGTCATTTTTTCTTTTTCTTTTTTTTTTTAAGATTTTATTTATTTATTTGTTAGAGAGAGAGAGAGAGAGAGCACAGGCAGACAGAGGCAGAGGGAGAAGCAGGCTCCCTGCCAAGCAAGGAGCCCGATGTGGGACTCGATCCCAGGACGCTGGGATCATGACCCAAGCCGAAGGCAGCCGCTTAACCAACTGAGCCACCCAGGCGTCCCTATTTTTTTCTTAATTTGTATTAAAACCCCATTTACTGGAATTTCCATGAAATTTTTAGAAAATACTTATCATTAACTTTTACAAGGATGACTCATGATTATTTTTAAAAGGATGATATACTTTTATGGGTTTACTTGGCTGACTTTACAAATAGAAATGCTAGAGATACATCATCCTTGGATTTATCTCTTTCATGGCCCTTTGCCCATGGTAGGTACAAAATAAATACTGGTTTAATAAATGAATGGCTAGTAAGCATAAGTATGACTCTCTGTCCACAACAGGGGTACAAGAAATATTACTTTGTTGTATAACTCAGCTTCATGTTGACTCTGAATCCTCACCCCTGCTGTATCCAACTAGAACAAAAGCAACTTTATCTCCTCCGCTGCCTGCTTCAGAAATGGTACCAAATTGCTGGGTTTAGAGTAGGAGTTGTGCTTTAGAGTGTAGACATCTAGGAGCACTGTCTCTTTCTACATACTATCTTGAATTCTAGCCCTTTCTGCTTCATGTGACTACCTTACGGATTGGGACCCTTTGTTCAAAGCTGCCTATGGGTCCATCTACCTAGATGTCCCAGTCTGCCATTTCTCCCCAGGGGATTTACTTCTTCCTTTTTCCCTTCCATAAAGATTTTCCCTCATTTTCGTTAAGAGTTTTATAGTTTCAGCTTTTAGGTTTATTTGATCCACCATCTACCTTTTTTGAACCAATTTGATTCTAATCACTTAGAAGTATTCTCATGACAGAAAAGAAAGGCACAGTTTTCCAGTTTTGTATATATTTGAGCTTTTGTTAGGGAAGCAGTATGCAATAACCATAAAATCTCTAATGTAAGTTTTTCTTTAAATGCAGTCCTCTTGTAAAAATTGGAGGAAATGCCACTTTCTGGTTTTTTGAAGAGCAATAGCAAGAATATAATGTAGAGAGAACTTTTATTCTACAAAAAAGTCCTCATAAGTTCCTCGGAGATATAATATACCTCTTTATATAACTGAATTTGTATTTGCAGAAGCCCAAGAATACAGATTTATTGATGAATTCCATAAACCATATGAAATCCCCGCATTAGCTTATCAAAATTATAATTATCCCAAAATTCTACAGAAAAGTAACTTCTGCTTAGGGCACTTGGGTGGCTCAGTTAAGCATCTGACTCTTAGTTTCCGTTCAGGTCATGATCTCAGAGTTGTGAGATGGAGCCCTGTGCAGGGCTCTGGGCTCTGGACACAGGGAGGAGTCTGCTTCTCTCCTTCTGTCTCCTCCCCTGTCCCTCTCCCTCCTCACTCTCTTTCTATCTGTCTCAAATAAATATATAAATCTTTAAAAAATAACTTCAGCTTAATAGCTTATTGTTACCTTGTTCCTGAAGAAGTAGAAAACATAATATTTTATATCAGTTTAATTCTTTAATCAACTGGGTAATTTTAAATATAATTTTAGATAAGCTTTGTCTTATTCTTAAAGTCTTGGGGGAAAATACATAATTTATGTAATATAGATATTAAATAGAAAGGACATCCTGCTTCATAATTGCCAAACCTTTTCTAGCTGTGGGCTATTGAATTTGAAAATTGAATACTATTTCCCATGGCTGTCCCTAGGTGGCACAGTGTCTTTCCCTTGATTTCCCCTTGGATATCAAATGCTTCTTTAAATAATGCTGTCAAGTCCTCAGACAGACCATTTGTCCCACTAACACTATATTCCTTAGTTTCCAGTGCTAGGCAGTGTCTTGGAAGAGAGAATTTTCTAGGCAATCATGGAGTGACCCATCACCATCATAAATCTCATCTTCCTAGAATATACTAAAGCAAGTCAGTTTTGGGTATTTCCCAGAAATGTAAAATAGTTTTTTTATTCTGAAATTTATATCTGAGGTTTAGAAGTCATTAAACTGCCTAAAGTTGCTGCTAAGAAGGCCAGATAGAAAGACTCTGAGATAAAAATCCATATTTTAATTTTGTAAAGAGTATGTTGGAGGTTAGAGTTAACTCTTTGAAGCTGAAAAACTACACATGCCTACACATAACTATGTTTTCACTTAACCACTTGTAAAGAGAGTTCTTTTTTGGCTTATGGTGGTGTAATAGATATTGTCCAACTAGAATGTACAGGTAGAGAAGAAATGCCTCCCAATAAAGACTTTTGCTGTGTCCAAAGCCCTCTCTTGGGTATGCCCTTGAACAATCAAATACACCAAGCATACACGACGTCATCAGTCAGCCCATTCCTGAGTGGCACTATTTGCATGATCTCAGTAACTCTGAGGGCCAGGCACCGCAGACATTCAATAAAAATAAAATGTAGGTTAGCTTCCACCCAGTACGGAAGTGATTATTTACACCATGTTAAAAAATAATATTTCCCACCAAAATTCAGAATATTGGATCAGAAGAAAATCAGGAGGATTAGACATAACTGGTAGCAAGTACCAAAACACACCATTTCTCAACACAGCATTGCACTCATGGTAGATGTATCTGTCTCCCTGCCAGACTGTGAGAAATTTGACCACAGAACCAGGTTTTGTCACTATCTGAATGCCCACTTCAACATAGCATCCAATACCACTGGATGCTGAATAAATGATATTTTCCACCTTGCCAAATTATATTTAGGACAAGTGAAAGTACTATTTCATGAAAGTAGAAGTAGGTTAAATTACTCATAGCCACTGCTCCCCTCCCCAACCCAGGTTACTGTGGAACTAATGCCAGGCATCATATAATTTCATCTGTAGTATTTTAGCCTGCATGTCTAGAAATAAGGATTCCTTTAAAAATCACCTTCATAGGGGCGCCTGGGTGGCTCAGTGGGTTAATGCCTCTGCCTTCGGCTCAGGTCATGATCTCAGGGTCCTGGGATAGAGCCCGTATTGGGCTCTCTGCTCAGCAGGGAACCTGCTTCCCCCTCTCTCTCTGCCTGCCTTTCTGACTACTTGTGATCTCTGTCTGTCAAATAAATAAATAAAAATCTTTAAAAAAATAAAATAAAAATCACCTTCATAACCAAAATACCATTATCACACCTAAAATGTTAACAGTGCTTCCTTAATATCATCAAATAATCATGTAATGCTAAAATTTTCCATTTTCTCCTAATTTATTTTATGACTTACTTGAATCAATATCAAAATAAGGTATTTACATTGCATTTGTTGATATCTATCTCATCTCCTTTTTTGGGAAGATTTTGTTTATTTATCTGAGAAAGAGAAAGAATGAGCGAGGTGAGGGGCAGAAGAAGCAGACTCCCTGCTGAGCAGGGAGCCTGAGGCGGGGCTTGATCCCAGGGACTCCCGAACCATGACCTGAGCCAAAGGCAGACTGTTACTGACTGAGCCATCCAGGCCCCCTGTCTCCTCATTTTTACTAAAATTTTCTTTATTGGGGCGCCTGGGTGGCTCAGTGGGTTAAAGCCTCTGCCTTCGGCTTTGGTCATGATCCCAGGATCCTGGGATCGGGCCCCACATCAGGCTCTCTGCTCAGCGGGGAGCCTGCTTCTCCCACCCCCTCTCCCACCCCTCTGCCTGCCTCTCTACCTACTTGTGATCTCTGTCTGTCAAATAAATAAATAAAATCTTTAAAAATTTTCTTTATTTCTTTTTTCTAAATTTTTACTTGAAATTATTCAAATGGACAGAAAAGTTGCATCAGCAACAGAAATAGCAGCAGCAGAAGTAGAGGAAGAAGGAGAAGAAGATGGTACAGTAAGAAGAAGGGTGCACTTTCTTGCCAGCCATTCACTGAGGACTCCCCAAGAAGAGTGTGCTCATGACCAGCTTTGCTGTGCTCAGATATTTTCCAGGGCTGCCTCAAGAATAGGTAATCCCAGCTGGAAAGCTAAGGAGACCTGAAAGAAGCTTGTAATAGAGCAGTAAGCAAATCCTCTCCATGGAGCTGGGAAGTGGATTTTCCTGGAAGAAAAATCTGGGCAGTACATCCTTGTCTTCCATGGCCCACTTTGTGACACATGGGTCCCCTTCTTGGCACAGAATTGAAGAACAACTCTCCCCGGGCTCTGGTGGTCCTCTCATCCCGAGAGCAGAGAGAAGAGAGAGATTAGTAGGACAAAGTACAACCATTGTTGCTACATCCCATGACAAGGCTACAAGTTACTCATCACACCTTTCTTTTTCTTTTTTAA
>ML110514.1:658-42610 GCA_003697995.1 Taxidea taxus jeffersonii
GTGGTGGGGTTACATTATATGTTTAAATAAAAAAGCTTAAAAAAAATCCTTTAAAAAAAAAAGCCTTTCTTGTTTCTTGAGAAAGGCTTATATCACTATATATTTTCCTCTCAGGACTGACTTGCTGTGTTCCACAGATTTTGAGCTGTTGTGTTTTCATTATCATTTGTTTCCATGAATTTTTTCAATTCTTCTTTAATTTCCTGGTTGACCCATTCATTCTTTAGAAAGATGCTTTTTAGTCTCCACGTATTTGGGTTCTTTCCAGATTTCCTCTTGTGATTGAGTTCTAGCTTCAGAACATTGTGGTCTGAACATATCCTCTGCCCATTTCTTGATTGGATTATTTGTTCTTTGGGTGTTGAGTTTGATACGTTCTTTATAGATTTTGGATACTAGCCCTTTATCTGATATGTCATTTGCAAATATCTGCTCCCATTCTGTCAGTTGTCTTTTGGTTTTGTTGACTGTTTCCTTTGCTATAGAAAAGCTTTTGATCTTGAATATGTCCCAGTAGTTCATTTTCCCCTTGCTACCCTTGCCTTTGATATATACTTGCCTTTGGCAATGTTTCTAGGAAGAAGTTGCTGCTGCTCAGGTAGAAGTGGTTGCTGCCTGTGTTCTCCTCAAGGATTTTGATGGATTCTTTTCTCACGTTGAGGTCCTTTATCTATTTTCGGTCTTTTTTTGTGTGCGGTATAAGGGTGTCCAGTTTCATTTTTCTGCATGTGGCTGTCCAATTTTCCCAACACCATTTATTGAAGAGACTGTCTTTTTTCCATTGGACATTCTTTCCTGCTTTGTCAAAGATTAGTTGACCATAGAGTTGAGGGTCTATTTCTGGGCTTTCTATTCTGTTCCATTGGTCTACGTGTCTGTATTTGTGGCAGTACACCATTACTGTCTTGATGATGTCAGCTTTGTAATAGAACTTGAAGTCTGGGATTGTGATGCCACCAAGTTTGGCTTTCTTTTTCAATATTCCTCCAGCTATTCAAGGTCTTTTCTGGTTCCATATAAATTTTAGGATTATTTGTTCCATTTCCTTGAAAAAAAATTGATAGTATTTAAGGTATTTTGATAGGGATTACATTAAACATGTAGATTGTTTTAGGTAGCTTACACATTTTCACAAATTTTTCTTCCAATCCATGAGCATGGAACATTTTTCTATTTCTTTGTGTCTTCCTCAGTTTCCTTCATGAGTACTTTATAGTTTTCCAAGTACAGATTCTGTGCCTCTTTCGTTAGCATTTTTTCTGATTAATTTTTGACAGATGAAGAAACAGATGCCAAGAGCCTTGAGACAAGTTGCCCGATCATGGCTAGCTGTGCAGTGAGTTTAAGCAAACTGTTTGTGGATCAGGGTGGGGTAGAAAGAATAAACAAATCAAAGTAAGAAGAGGTTTTAAAACTCTAAACAGAGTCATTAGTTCTTGTAACCACTATTGCTTTAGACAAAGAGTCTTAGGTATGTTTCTCTTTTCTTCCACCTGAAATCTGTCTACCCACCCTTAAAAGTATCTAAGAATGGGGCACCTGTGTGGCTTAGTTGGTTTAACATCCAACACTCAATTTCAGTTTAGGTCATGATCTTATGGTTATGGGATGGAACCCCATGTTGGGCTCCATGCTCAGCAGGGATTCTCTCTCTCCTTCTCCTTCTGCCCCTCCCCCATTCTCTCTCTCTCTCTCTCTCTCTCAAACAAATAAATCAATCTTTAAAAAGTGAAAAAATAAAAAATGAATTACCTAAGAAAGATACTTTCATTTATCTCTTTTTTGGAAACTACCCTCCCACCCTTATCACATTAAAAAATTCCTTTGAGTGAAAAAGCTTCTTTTAATTTTTAAATGTCCAAAATCTGTCTACAGTTATCTGAAATTTACTTATCTATGTGATTTATCCTTTTCTTTGGGTTATAAGAAGCTCATGTATCTGCAACTCTTAACACTGCCTGTATACAATAAATTATTGATAGATGTGTGTTTAAATAGAATATGCCAAATGTGATAGAAGTGCATTTTATAAAGTTTAATCCTAGAGAATTTTTAATGCATTCTAGGGGGAGCTGTAATTCTCATTGTGCTGGAAAAGAACAGATTCACATCATTAGAATTCTGCTTCTCACAGTAGGAGAAAGTTTTGCAGTAGGTTATGCTCATCAGTGTTCTCACAGACCTTTAGGAACAGAGCTTACTGAGCCCTTAAAAGCATGCAGAAAGCATGCAGAAATCAGTTAAGACAAATTGTGAACTACAAATGTAGATCCCATAAAGGACCCACCAGATCAATGTTAGTATCCCCCCCTAAATCTCTTCAAAAGAACCTTGTTATCTCTCTTCTTTAGAGTTATTGCAAGATTGTAAGTTAGGACTTCAATGCACTTTACAAAGAGTCTAAGTCCCTTGCTCTTTCCCACAAACAACATTTTAGTCAAAATGTACTTGAGCTCCAATTGCTTGGTGAAAAATAGGTTACTGCTAGTCATGTTTAGCATTCTTCTTTCTTCCCCTTTGGGATAGAATCTGCCTTCAGACTATTTTTCACACAGAATAAGGATTAGTGCCTCTTTATCAATGTTGTCCATATCCTCGCTCAGTATACTTTATTATCACTGCTGGAAGGTACTTCTCAAAGACTGAGTTGTGGAGCTGTTCGAAAAAAAAAAAATCAAGCTCCCCAAAGCCAGGGAAAATTGAAATGTCACTCTTTACAAGGAGTTTTAGGAGGGAGACTAAGCATTTACTTCAATACAGACTATCCATTCTATGGCCTAGTTTAGAAACTTTCAAAATCAATTTTAAACATTTTCTTTATAGCTCTCACATTCCCTCAATATCATCCCTTTTTTGTTATGAAATTGCCTCCGCCAGGCTACACAGGCTGGGGCAGGCTGGGCTTGAGGAGGATAGGAGGGACGCTGGTGATGGATTGCTTGTCCAACCACCATCAGTCCTGCTCTCCACAGCACCACACACCAGCCTGCCTGGCTGCTGGCCTCAGCGCATGCCCCAGATGCATTAAGCCTGCCTGCTGTTTGGCAGACATTTCCCTTTGTTTGTGCTCCTTGTGCTGCTCTAATAACCCTCCTCAAGGCCAAATTAGATTTATATGGAAGGGGAAGTCAGCTAGAGGCTTCAGAATGACTATGCTAATTAGAAACCAAAATATAAACAGCAACTCCACATGGCTGTATTAAATAGGCCAGCATTCTCCACAGCAAATCAAATTAAGAGAAATCCCATTATCTCACTCAGGGCTTCTACATTTTCTTTTTTTTTTTCCCCTGACCGCCTGTTTTCATGTTTGAAGAGAATGAGGGTACAAATATATTTCATTATAGGTCTGGTACTAAACTGTAGCCTCTTTCTCCCCTACCCCAAATTACAGGACTACCAAGTCATTATTCACAATTAAACCAAACTCATTTTTTTAAAATCCACTGTAAATTTATGTATCACCCTCTAAAGATTTTAGATTTCAGTGTAGCTGCAAATATTTAATTTCTCTTCAACAGCGTAGCTTCAGTATAAACCAGCTACCACAAAGTATTCTGAACAGCTCTCTGAAAAGCCCCATGTATCCTGTGAGGGTTTATGTTTATGAATATCTGCTACAGGAAATGAATATTCCATCCATTAATCTCTAACCCTGTGCAGTCATGCTGAATGTACAAGGGAATGTAAAACAAAAGTAGCTTGTCTCTTTCTTTAAAGTGAATCAACAGTGGTCAGGAAGTTTTTAGGAAATTAATATTGGAGTTGACAAAGCAGCTGGGAAGGGCAGTCATCTTTGTAGCCAAAAGTTGCTGAGCTAGTAATAGGAGGAATTGGGAGTGGAAGGTTTGTTCAGAGGATCAGGTGGGAGAGGCAGGTCTCTGATAGCTATCCTTAAGTGCTTCTGCATAAGGCAGCTATGCCAAAGCTTCACAGGGTGGAGAATCCTGGTTCCTTTCTTTCAGCTTTTTATAAAAATAATCTTTTCACTACTCAGCTTTTTCATTAGCACTATTTGGTAGGGGTTCTAAATGATAGAACAGTGAGCAAGTGGTCAGTTCTTGAGGGAGGAACAAGATGCTGCAGGAAGATAAGCCCCAAGAAAACCAGCAGGATGAGGAGACTGATGCTTCAAGCTGCTGGAAAAACTATAGTGCTCATTGACTAAGTCCTTGTGGGAGCAATCATGAAAGGACACTTTCCATCTGACTCCTGGGCCAACTTCCTCACGTGCTAGCAACTCTCTTCCCATTCACTGTGAGGACACTCAGTTCCTTTGTCTTTCTTTCTGAAGAGGAGTCATGCCCTAAATTTATGAGTCAGGGGCAAGCCAATTTATTGCAACCAGAAAGGAACAGAAGAAGTGTGCTAAAGAAAGCAGTGGAGAGGGCAAGCAGTCTGACAGCAAATGAGAGTTCTAGTTCTTAAGATTGAGTAATGGTGGACATCCCTTGATTTCCACAACAGATGCCTACCACCCTTTTATATCTTTCCTGATGACCCTTCTCTTAGAGCTATTTCTTCTTAGATAAATAAGCCTACTGATTCTCCTGCAGAAGGCTAAGAATGAGCAGAGGAAAAGAATTTCATACTGCATTGTGACTCACATTATTTATGGAAAATAGGCGTCTTCGAACTGTCTATTCACCTGCCATCTACTATTCCAGTGAATGTCATAGTATTAATCTTTGTAGCTTCTTGTGACAAAGACTCTCTTTGGTTAAACTTGAGTCAGGTTCCTTTGAGCCCAACTAGGCCTTGACCTTTTCTCAGTACTGTCTTTATCCTGACCAGCCCCAGTGAAGCAAGAAATCTGTTAAGTCAGTTTAGACAGAATCCTCTCAGTCTTGGGTAGCTGATCAAACTCCCCACTCCCCACCATCACTTGGTGATATCTGATTACCTGGCCTGCCTTCAGCAAGAATCCCATACCCTTGATGTTTCCTCTTAGTAGTTTTCCATCTACCAATCCCCAATTCAGCTCCTTGGCTATAATGTCTCAGCTGTTTATACTGTATTTCAAGTTGGGCCTGATCTCTCTCTCCCATTGTAATAGTCCTGACAGCTATTGCATCAGTCTTGACTAAAGTCTTCCTTACAATTTTAAATGTCAGAATGACTTTTTTCTTTAATTCATGGTAAAAATAGATGGAGGGATGCCCTCTTTTGAGAAAAACATTTGAATAAATGAAACATCTACTTACCATATTGCTTAAACCAAGTTCTCTGTGGTTTATGAATACATAAACATACATATACACCAATCATAAGATTTCTAGAGGAATCTCAAAAGGAATAATGTTAAATGTTTTTCACTAGCCATTACTGCCTTCAGGATAAAAATTATGAATGGTTAGTAAGTGTATGAAATCTTCTTGCTGAGACCTTTCCCTCCAAACTCAATACTTTCCATTCAAATATCAGTCTATCTCTTCCACCTTTAGTCTACAGATTCAAGGCATGCAAACAGGCCATATTTCTGTACTGTCCAACATGGGAGCCTCTAGCCCAAAATGGCTATTTATACTTGAAGTAATGAAAACCAAATAAAATAAAAAAGTCATCAATCACAGTAGTTACCTTTCCCATTTTCAATAACCACGTGTGACTGGAGGCTACCATATTTGACTGCACAGATAAGATTTCTATTGTCCATTATTATTTGAAAATTCTATTGGATAGCAGTGTTCTAGATAATTCAGACTTGCTAGAACAAAAAGCACTGGTAGTTTTCATAGCCAGGCTTATAATACCAAAGAGAATGTAGAGATTATTTCTTAACAACTAGTAGTCATTTACTCATTTTTAAGGCTTGTTAAGTGTGGCATACTCTGTGAATCCTTTCCTGTTTATCCCAGGCCAGATTAATTAAAATCTGTTCCCATTATTTATACTTGTTTATTTGTTTTCTGACCATAAATCTGAAACATAAGAGGCAGAATTCCATTTCCAAATCTATAGGAAGAAGTAGAGTGAAGGGCCTTTTTCCATAGCATGAGCATGAAGTGACTGGTAAGTCTGGGAAAGCCAGACCTTTAGAGAAGGTACAAATTGTTAGCTCTTTCACTTATTATCTGGGGTCCTATGATATTGGTAGAATTAAAATGTCCATTTTATAGATATGCAAACAAGCTTAGGAGTTAAAAATACCTATGTCTTAGGGTTTGTGGGCATTTGGTTTTTATAAATCACTTAATACAGGGCTTGGTATATGTAAGCATTTACATGGTGGCTATTATTTAATCTGAGTCTTCTAGCCTTAATTTTGAAATTTTTTATTGGGATACCAGGAGGGAGATAAGGTTAATATTTTATACAGAGTACTTTTCTTATATCTATTTTTAACTTTTATTAATTTTTTTCAAAATGTATTTTTTTAAAAATATTATTTTGGCACCACATAAGAATTTGTTAGTCATGGAAAATCAGAGGTATATTTCTAGCTTGAACTGAAACCATGCTTTGTTTTAAAAGTTGTATCCAAATTGGATGCAAAGAATGATACATTATGGTCAGAAGGATTTGTGTCAAAAAGAAAAAAAACAAGGAATAGCTCAAAATTATTCTTAAAGCTTTAAGAAGGAGGTAACTTAATATCCTTAACATATTAAACAGAGAATCATTGAATAAGGCCTCAGTGATGCAGTAGATGTTCCTTCTTTCAATTTTATCAGTTTCCAAAATTCATGAGGTTAATAAGTATTGAAAATCTCATTACTATACCATATCAGATAGGGATGTAGCCCGAGGGTGTAATAAACTATTTCTATTGTTGAAACTCCATCAAAAAGCACGACTGCACTTACCCAACATTATAAAAACCTCTATATCTCTCGGCATACAACTTAATGTAATGAAAAAATATTATGTATGAAGTTTCTGAAAGCTCACAATTCAAATCCTGAAATCCATTGACTTCACATATAAAGTTATAGCAGGTAGCTATTAGAGTTCAAAAGAGATTCACTATCAGCAAAGTGCTGTTGGTCTCGCAGTATATATACTGGGCAGTTATAGCAATAGCCATATTTTGCTTTTTTGAAAATCTTGTGTGATGTTGTTGAAACAGTCCTAGTTGCAAATACTTTGCACAATACTATTACCTCTTCTTCCTGTAGAGGTTATAAGTCAGTATTGATGGTATTTAATAGTGGCCTATGCCCTTTCAGGAAGTAGGGAAGAAGTTTCTCTGGCATTCACCTCTTTTGATTCTATCAGCTCTCCATCCTGTACTTGTCTGCCTCCAACTCTCTCAGTTCACTCTGGGAGCCCATATCATTCTCAGCTAGGTTTCATCTACACTATTGTCACTCTGTTCAAATGTCACTCTGTTTCAATAGTGTCATCTACACTATTGTCATTCTGTTCAAATGTCACTCTGTTTCAATATATACCAAGATAAATTACCATTAGGCATTCATTTGGGGGGGCTTAATTTTTTTTAAGATTTTATTTATTTATTTGACAGAGAGAGATCACAAGCAGTTAGGTTCAGGCAGAGGGGGAGAGGGAAGCAGACTCCCTGCTGAGCAGAGAGCCAGATGCTGGGCTCAATCCTGGGATCCTGAGATCATGACCTGAGCCTGAGGCAGAGGCTTAACCCACACAGCCACCCAGGTACCCCGGGGGCCTTAATTATAAAAGGATATTGAATGGCTGAAACTCCTACATTGAAATTTAGCTACGTTGCTGGACTATGAGATACTTGCCCATCAGCCCTTATGTTATTCTACAGTCAAGGCAGAGAAGTAGGTGGGAAGATATATGGCTTCTCTACCCATATCTTTTTGCATCTAAAGAACTTAGTTTAGAAGTTAGAACTAACTTAGAAGATAGTGCTCCATATATGATCTCTATATATGATCTCTAGTAGGTTAGGCTCTTACCCTGACTAACAAATCATGATTTGTCCAGACTACTCATGGATATTTATTTCCTCAGATTGATATCAGTGGATGAGAAGGGGAGGGCAGGGAACATGACTTAATTGTGGCGAATGAGCTATAGGGGAACATTGTCCTTTTTATTCAGAAAAAGAAGCCTGGTCCTCATCAAAGCCTTAGGAGGGATAGGCCTTTTGTTCCTCCTTCTTTCTTTTTGCCTGGAAGTCAAATGAGATGCATGGAGGTCACCAAGCTACCATAAATTGAAAAGCTGTAGAAAAAATTCAACATTTTAAAAGTAACACTAAAGACTCTGGGCCACTGGCATCAGTGTTGAGCCTACTTCTACAATCATATTATGTGAGAAAGATAACCAGAGTAGAAGTACTTTAAAAATAAAGTTTTTTGTATGTTTGTTTTTTTCTTAATTAAATTTAATTTTTTTTCGGTGATCCAAAATTTATTGTTTATGCACCACACCCAGTGCCCCATGTAGTACGTGCCCTCCTTAATACCCACCACCAAGCTCACCCATCCCCTCCACCTTCCTCCCTTCCAAAAGCCTCAGTTTGTTTCTCAGAGTCCACAGTCTCTCATGGTTCATCTCCCCCTCCGATTTCCCCCAACTCACTTCTCTTCTCCTTCTCCCAATGTCTTCCATGTTATTTCTTATGCTCCACAAGTAAGTGAAAACATATGATAATTGACTCTCTCTGCTTCACTTATTTCACTCAGCATAATCTCCTCCAGTCCCATCCATGTTGATACAAAAGTTGGGTATTTGTCCTTTCTGATGGAGGCATAATACCCCATTGTCTATATGAAACATATCTTCTTTATCCATTTGTCCGTTGAAGGGCATCGTGACTCCACAATTTGGCGACTGTGGCCATTGCTGCTATGAACATTGGGGTACAGATGGCCCTTTTTTTCCACTACATCTGTATCTTTGGGGTAAATATCCAGTAGTGCAATTGCAGGGTCATAGGGTAGCTCTATTTTTAATTTTTTTGAGGAATCTCCACACTATTTTCCAAAGTGGCTACACCAACTTGCATTCCCACCAACAGTGTAAGAGGGTTCCTCTTTCTCCACATCCTCTCCAACACTTGTTGTTTACTGTCTTGTTGATTTTGGCCATTCTAACTGGTGTTTTTTGTTTTTGTAGCAAGAAGCATTCTGATAATCTAGTTGCTGACAAGCATTAGCATTCTCAGGTCACATTTTATTTCCTAATTCCAGCACAATAGTTTTAAAACTAGAATCCAGTGCTATCCACCATGGTTGGGTGTGAGTGGGCAGCAGTCAAATTTTGCATCATTGTATTAGTCAGCTTGGGCTGCCATAACAAAATACATGGGTTGGTTCACTTAAACAACAGAGATTTCTTTTCCCACAATTCTGGAAGCTGGAAGTCCAAGATCAAGTGCTTGGGTTCTGCTGAAGGCTCTCTTACTCGCATGCAGATAGCCATGATCTTGTTCCTTGTGTGTCAGAGCATCCTCTGTTGACTCTTCTTCCTCTTCTCCTCCTTTTCATCCTCTCTTCCCTCCTCCTCCTCCTTAATAAAGGCACTTATCTCATTATGAGAATCCCACTTTCATAACCTCATCTAAACAAAATCTTTTCCTGAAGGTCTCCTCACTATGTCATGTTGGGGCTTAGGGCTTCAGTATATGCATTTCAGGGCAGTACACTTCACTCCATAGCAGTATGCATGGTATGCATCTAGACTATTTTTACTTCTCAGGCTCTCAGTGGTATTCATGAGGTATATATGAAGAAGCTTTTCCGTATACCTTTAAAATGATAAGGCTATTCCCTGTGCTGGCTTCATATGCTTGTTGGGGATTACGTGATAAGAAGAGAGCTACTCATGCTTACCAGCTTTGCAATTTTCTAGGACTTCATCATATTATATTGCTTCCTTATGAAGGTCAATCACCCATCTTTTCTTCCTGGCCTCTTGCATGGTCCACTTGTTTCCTGTCTTTGTTTCTACTAATTTACCTTGTGTTTAGTCACCTTCCCTAAGAGTAATGGGTATGGATTTCACAGTGCATAGCAAATGTGAGAACAATGTAACCTTATGTTTTATAAGAACTGAGCTCATGTTGAGTTCCCCACTAAGTATGAATCATAAAATCCTCTAAACACTTCAAACTTAAACACGTTATCAAATTAATAATTTCTGATTTAAAGAAGGATAAATCCAGGATTTTACATTTCTTCTACTCATTTCCTGGGGCTTCTGACACTGATGACAAGGATACCAAGAAAAATGAAAAAAAAAAAAAAAAAAACTCTAGGAGTGTTTGGAGACACCACATAGATGAAGCTGTCTATGCCCTGGATTGGTCTGTGGTAAGTTTCTGCCTTCTACAGCTCTTTCCTGGATGACTGCAATGGTATCTTTACTGATCTCACTTACTCGTTTTAACATGTGCATATATTGATTCACTATTTAAACAATAAAGAAGGATACAAAAACAGGACTTTCAAGTTTCCTTCCCAAGTTCCAATCCTACTATTGAGAAGCAATGACTTAAAACTAATTCTGTGGTTTGCATCATAACTTCAAAGCTGACAAGGAATAAAAGAATGAGTGTTTAGACAGGATTTATTGTCTGCTGGAAAGATGAAGAATTTACTAAATTTACCCAATCTCTTATCTCTTTTACAAAATCTGTTAATTATAGTTATAGAAAAGATAGTAAATGTCAGCATTTGATTTAAAAATAAATTATAACTAAGTCTTCCGTGCTCTGGTTTATGGATTCAACTCATAGATAATGAATGGCATTTATCATATTATGTAAATGTTCTTTTAAAGCCAACTAACATGAATGGATTCTTAAAGAAGTAGGCAATCCTGGATTATTGAAACATAGCTCTTTGAAGGAGACTTTTCCATGTGTTAAGGTCCAATATATTCTATTAATTTCCATTATCTAACTTCTCTGGTTTCTCATAACTATCTTCTTCCTCAGCGCTACAGTTGGGATGTCTCCCTCTGTTACTATACCCAAAGAATATTGTACATCCTTGTTTTTACTCTGTACCATGGCTATACTTTGGGGAAAGTTTAATAAAGAGACTATTCATATAGTACCTCAGTAGTGTCAGCTGGTTCCTCTGAGGACCTTGACTTTTTTTAAAAATTTAATTTAAATTTTTTAGTGTTCCAAGATTCATTGTTTATGCACCACACCCAGTGCTCCATGCAATATGTGCCCTCCTTAATACCGACCACTAGTCTCACCCAACTCCCCCCTTACCTTCCTTCCCTCCAAAACCCTCAGTTTGTTTCTCAGAGTCCATAGTCTCTCATGGGTCATCTCCCCCTCTGGTTTCCCCCAATTCACTTTTCCCTTCCTTCTCCTAATGGGAGGACCTTGACTTTTAAGTCTATAAACAGCCAAACTATTACTCATGTGTGAATGTGTAAGTCCAAGATTTTCACCCAGAACTTTGATGTAATGGATGGAAAATAACAACAACAACAACAACAAAGCAATGGATAGATGTTTCTGCTAAAATATCTGTGGGAATATTAATTACAAAGGAATTTCTTTGTGAAAGCTGGTATAATTTAGAAATTCTGATGATGACAAAGTTCTCAATGTATGTCTAGGTATGAATCATATTTTGTTCATCCTACTCAGTGCCTGGGGAATCCTTTCAATCAGAATGTATTAAAATTAATTATTAATTAAAGGAATGCATTCATGGAGTTAAAAAGTCAAGTAGTGATAAAAGGCATAAGAAAAAACAATGAGGGGTACCTGGGTGGCTCAGTCGGTTAAGCATCTGAGTCGTGATAGGTCATGATTTCTGGGTCATGGGGTCAAGCCCCTAGTCAGGCTCTGGGCTTGGCTGGGAATATGCTTGGGATTCTCTCCCTCTCCCTCTGCCCTTTCTGCCTTCCCTACCTCTCTCTGTCTCTCTCAAAAATAAAAAAATATCCTAAGAAGAAATTAAAAACAGTGATCTTCTTTTCTTCTACCCCATACGTCCTCCTCCACTAGTGTTCCCTAGAGAGAACCACTTTTATTCTTAGTTGTTTTAGATGGAATTTACCTATTCATTGAGCATGTGTACTTCTTTTTATTTCTCTATTAGTTGGATTATTATCTTATTATGGGTGTTGGTGATTTAGTCAAACCTCCTATCCCTGGCCTCAGCTTACCCACTCCCATGATTTTCTCAAAATAATTATTATAATTTTTGGCCAAATCAAGCTAGAATTTACAATATGACTTTAGAAATACATATCTCTGCTGAGTCAGGTAATAAACTATAATTAAGATTCTTTTCTGTACAATGTTTAGTTTTTTTTTTTAAGATTTTATTTATTTACTTGACAGAGAGAAATCACAAGTAGGCAGAGAGGCAGGCAGAGAGAGAGGGGGAAGCAGGCTCCCCACTGAGCAGAGAGCCTGATATGGGGCTTTACCCCAGAACCCTGAGATCATGACCTGAGCCGAAGGCAGAAGCTTAACCCACTGAGCCACCCAGGTGCCCCCAATGTTTAGTTTTCTACATACCTATCAGATGAGCTGTCAGTATGTCCTGATTTTTCTAAATGCCAAAATACAAATCCATCAGTTCCCTTTATTTCCTCTATAACTTTCTCTGGGAGCACCAGTTGGGATTGATTATACTCTGGGCATAACTTAGTACTCATCTGGGACTTTCTCTGCTCTCCAACATTTGAGCTCCCATTTCCTGGATCATATACCTTACAGTTGCTGTTGTCATTTTTTATAGCCTTGATTTGATTGATCTCGTCCTCCAGTAGCATCTGAGAAAAGGTATATGAAAGATATATTTTAGTTCTAGGTTTGAAAATGGTTTTTCAAAAAAAAAAAAAAAGAGAAAAAGAAAAGAAAAGAAAAGGAAAATGGTTTTTCAACCTGGATTTCTCTGCTTATACAAACCCTATCAAATGTGAGAGTAGGATGATATTTTTTTTTTTCCTCTGAGTTTTGAAGGCATTGTCCTATTGCATCTATTACCTTTAGACATCTAGTGTTGAATGTTGAGAGTTATGAAGAAATTCGGATTCCTATTCCACTTTTTGTGACTGACTTTTTTCCTGTGAAAAATTTTAGGGTCATATCATCTCTGTTGTTTGGTGATATAACCTTTCTAGATCTTCTGTACTTTGCAGGCTTTTAAATGATCTTAAAGGGGCTGTCTTTTTTCATTTTTTGCTCTTACTGATATTAAAGCTAACATCTTCAGGATGGAGTAATGATTTTGATGTACAAAAACAAAAGAGATAACCTGTGAATAGTCAATACCACACTCATATCTCAAGCAGGCATGTTGGCTCAAACCCATATATATGTACAAACTTGTGATGTTCAGAAGTGCTGAGTTTATAGTGTACCCCACATCCAGTATCAAATTTATTATTTTTCCTTAATAATGACAAACAGTGGTTCATCATGCTCAGAATCAAGGCATCAAGTTGGCAAGTGAAAAATTCTTTTTTTTTTAATTTATTTTTTTCAGTGTTCCAAGATTCATTGTTTATGCACCACACCCAGTGCTCCATGCAATATGTGCCCTCCTTAATGCCCACCACCATGCTCACCCAACTCACCTCTCTCCCCTCCAAAACCCTCAGTCTTTTTTCTGTGTTCAGTCTCTCATGTTTTCTCTCCCCATCTGATTTCTCCCAACTCACTTCTCCTCTCCTTCTCCCAGTGTCCTCAATGTTATTCCTTATACTCCACAAGTAAGTGAAACCATATGATAATTAACACTCTCTCCTTGACTTATTTCACTCAGCATAATCTTCTCTAGTCCCATCCATGTTGATACAAAAGTTAGGTATTCGTCCTTTCTGATGGAGGCATAATACCCCATTGTCTATACGGACCATATCTTCTTTATCCATTTGTCCGTTGAAGGGCATCTTGGCTCTTTCCACAATTTGGCGACTGTGGCCATTGCTGCTATGAACATTGGAATACAGGTGGACTTTTTTTCCACTACATCTGTATCTTTGGGGTAAATACCCAGTAGTGCAATTGCAGGGTCATAGAGTAGCTCTATTTTTAATTTTTTGAGGAATCTCCACACTGTTTTCCAAAGTGGCTGTACCAACTTGCATTCCCACCAACAGTGTAAGAGGGTTCCCCTTTCTCCACATCCTCTCCAACACACATTGTTTATTGTCTTGTTGATTTTGGCCATTCTAACTAGTATAAGGTGATATCTCAATGTGGTTTAGATTTGAATCTCCCTGATGGCTAATGATGATGAACATTTTTTCATGTGCCTATTAGCCATTTGTATGTCTTCTTTGGAGAAGTGTCTGTTCATGTCTTCTGCCCATTTTTTGACATGATTATCTGTTTTGTGTGTGTTGAGTTTGAGGAGTTTTTTATAGATCTTGGATATCAGCTCTTTGTCTGTAGTGTCATTTGCGAATATCTTCTCCCATTCCATGGGCTGTTTCTTTGTTTCATTGACTATTTCCTTTGCTGTGCAGAAGGTTTTGATCTTGGTGAAATCCCAAAAGTTCATTTTCACTTTTGTTTCCTTTGCCTTTCGAGACATATCTTGAAAGAAGTTGCTGTAGCCGATGTTGAAGAGGTTACTGTCCATGTTCTCCTCTAGGATTTTGATGGATTCCTGCCTCACTTTGAGGTCTTTTATCCATTTCGAGTTTATCTTGTGTAAGAGGATGGTCGCATTTCATTCTTCTATACATAGCTGTCCAATTTTCCTAGCACCATTTATTGAAGAGACTGTATTTTTTCCACTGCATATTTTTTCCTGCTTTGTCAAAGATTAGTTGACCATCGATGCAGGTCCATATCTGGGCTCTCAACTCTATTCCACTGGTCTATTTGTTTTTGTGCCAGTACCCCAAACTACTAGAACTCATACAGCAATTCAGTAACGTGGCAGGATACAAAATCAATGTATAGAAATCAGTTGCTTTCTTATACACTAACAATGAAAATACAGAAAGGGAAATTAGAGAATCGATTCCATTTACTATAGCACCAAGAACCATAAGGTACTTGGGAATAAACCCAACCAAAGAGGTACAAGGATCTGTACTCAAGGAACTGCAGAACACTCATGAGAGAAATTGAAGAAGACACAAAAAAATGAAAAAGCATTCCATGCTCATGGATTAGAAGAATAAACATTGTTAAAATGTCTATACTGCCTAGAGAAATCTATACTTTCAATGCCGTCCTGATCAAAATTCCACCAGCATTTTTCAAAGAGCTGGAACAATCTTAAAATTTGTATGGAACCAGAAGAGACCCTGAACTTCTGAGGAAATGTTGAAAAAGAAAAACAAAACTGGGGGCATCACATTGCCTGATTTCAAGCTTTACTACAAAGCTGTGATCACCAAGAGAAATTTTCAATGTGGTTAACAATAGAACAATTTTCAAGCCAAAAAAAGTCATATCACATTAATGCTGTTAATTAACACTTTGTTATTTAGTACGTTTAAAGTCAATTTGTAAATTTGCTTTGGTTTTATAATCGCATAAGGAGTCTTCATTCCAATATTTGCTAAATTCCAACAATGTGTAGGGCACTGCTTTGTTTATCACTAAATACCAAATACACAGCACAAAAATCTTAAGTTTATACAGTAAGTGCTTTGGACTGAATGTGTCTTTTCAAAATTTTTATACTGGAGCCTAACCCTCAATTGTGAGGATATTGGGAGGTGGGGTCTTTGAGAGGTGATTAGATCATGAGAATGGAGTCCTTGTCAATAGAATTACTTCCCTTGTAAAAGAGAAATTACTTCCCTTATAAAAGAGACCCCATAGAACTGCCTCATCCCTTCTTCGTTGAGGATACAGCAAGAGGACAGCTACCTGTGATCAGAAAGTGAGTCCTTACCAGGCACTGAATCTGCCAATGCCTTGATCTTGGACTTCCCAGTCTCCAGAATTATGAGAAATAAATTTCTGTTATTTATAAGCCACTCAGTCTGTGGCACTCTCTTACAGGGGCCCTCACTGACAAAGACAGTAAGTTTTATGAGGAAGGAGTTTATTCTTAATTAAAATCTTAGGCTATTCTATATATCATAGATATGTTTTGCATACAAAATGTATATTTACATTTTGGGCATATTTACATATATGGGCATATTTACATATATAAATTTAGTTTAACACTGAGTAACTACAAGAATGTTTCTTGTTAATGGGACTTTGATTCCTCACACTTTCACAAGTACTTTCTTCAAATTTCTTACATTTTCTCTGCTGACTCAGAAGAACCTTAAAGGTTTGCTAACATCCTTGTCTTATTCTACTTCCTCTTTAAGGCATCAGTTTCCTCATTGATAAGATGAAAGGGTGCAGACTTACATCAGAAGAGATAGGGCCACAGGTGTGAGAGACACATATTCTCAAAGGCATGATATTTAATCCTTCTGAGCATTAAATATTCCTTTAATACTTTTGTTGACTTATAAAGGGACAGAAGTATCAAACTGAGGGAAATGTTCACTGTAGCTTGCATAGATGACATGGCAGTGCATATGGTCTTCTGAATTTGGGGAACACCGGATCATACAGGAAACATGCCTGATTTTCTTTCCTACCTCAGCAAGAACAAAGTTATGGGTAAGGACTTGGCTCCTATAGAAAAAGGTAACTATGATGATAGCTTCTATTCTATAGATTTGTTTGACCTAATTTCTTAACACATTTTAACCTGTGGATTCAAGAACTAAGGCAAAAGCTTACCTGGTTGCCAGAGAAAACTCCCAGGGCCTAATCAACTTTCAAAGCTTTTGTCAAAGGGAAAAAGAAAAGTGACAAATACAATACAAATTCAGACTGGATGAAACATAGTATGCCTTCCTTAAAGTGGAAAAACCATCTGCTAGTTGCCTATTTGTATACTTCAATGCTTAGAGTCAAAAAACAGATAGGGGACCTTTGGGAACTGGAGTTCAGATTAAGAATCCCTACTGGCTGTCCTATATAGAGTTAATGACTAATGTGGATGGAGGCAGTGGCCAACTTCCATTTCATCTTTCCATTGTCTGCCAGAATAGCATGAAATCTATTCTAGGCATCTGCAACTGGAGGAAAACATGCCAATTATTTTTATTGATCTAAAGCCTTCATAGGTAGGACACCTTGCCAGAGCAGCATATGGAAATTTAGATAAGGAAATGATTGCAGAGACATGGAAAGGCTTCACTATTTGGAAGAGAATGTGTAGGCCTTTAAATGAACAACCACTTGGTATTCCAGAGCTTAGGAGCGCCAAAGACAAATTATGCAGTCGCTGCAATGGAAATTGATTACTAAGCCTTCGATGAGTCACATGCCTTAGGAATTAAGTACTCCAATCTATTATTGTCAGTATCCTGATGGGTCAACCAGGCTGTGAATGGGAATTTGCATTAAATTGATTTGAGTGTTTTTTCTTGAACTAACATCACTCAATCAAGGGACACATTCAGACAGAGCTAGATAAGTCTGACTGAATTTGATTTGGAAAAGCAGAGTAGCAAGGGATTAGCAGGCAGAATTTAAAAGCACCATAAATCTGGCACTACAGACTGGGCTAGGAAAAGCTGGTGAGCTGTCTCTGTGCCACAGTAAGGGGATATAGTCAAAGCAAATTTGGTTTGTGGTTCTGTAGCATGTTGTTTGATACGGTCATGGATTACAAAAATCATCAGGTAACCCAGAGGACTTCTTCCTGGAGGATTTCAGATCTGAAATTTAAAAATGATAAAGTATTTGCTATCTGCCCCAAGACGGAGTCTATATCTAGGGTATATTTGCCATGTAATGATATTTTAACTTCAGGTAGGTCACTCACTTTACATGTAAAGAATCTTTTATGTAGAGAGGGTAAGCAGATTAGATTACCTCAGGTCCACTCATGTCTAACATTATATGAGTCTGTGAACAGAAAAATATCAGGTACCAAATGTCACTTGGACATTTGATGTTCTCTGTCGACTACATGTTGCGGTTGTATCATACTCTGTCCTGGCACATAGCTCATGGTTTATGGAAGGCGTGGGTCCTCAGGGGCTTTGGTAGGGAGAGCTTTGAGATGGACTTGTGATAGGTACTGAGAATTGGCAGTGTTTGATTATTGAGCAAATTAACACCTACAGCTCAGGAAGGAGTATCTCTTGATGCTTAACTCAGTAGCAAACTATGAATCAAGTAAATGATTTCCTTTTTCTCTACTGTTAAGTACTTATGTACACATACTAATAAGGGTCCAGATATTTGCATTAAATGATGGGGAAAGGGCATGAGAAATTTGTCACATAGTCCTTTACAGTAGAGAAAAATGTGAATTCTCAGAGAACATATGGTATCCTTATGTCCAACCTGTTCCAAAACACCAGGGGAAAATTTTATTCCTTCATTTTAAAACACATCTAACTTTGAAGTATTATAGTATTCTCAGGTGGTTGAAAGATACTTAGAAGAATCATAATTCATTAGTATTCACCTGTACTAACCACTAAACTGAAGATTTGGTAAAGATGTAAGGTTACTGGTTTATTGATCAAGCAGGACTTGTGGGAGTAATAGCTGACCTCTTATCAGTGTTGAGTCTTTTCCATTTCCATCTTATCTGTTCCCACAGTTGCCATGGTAACATTATCAGTGTCTCCTTACTGTGGATTACTGCTTGCCAGAAGTCTGAGATGTATCTTAGAATGTATGCGTCTGTGTTGCCACGTGCCCCTTCCATGGCTCTTTCTGCCACTGTGAAGTATGGAAATCTGTAACACTGTGTGAGTCTTTATTCATGCTGGAGTTCATCGGATATGCATCTTTGATGTGTTAGGCTATATCTTTGCTTGGTTTGTTTAAAATACAGGAGGTACTTCATGAAGATTAATATCTTGAAAGTTACTTTGTCCTTTGAAGTTCACTCTTATGAAGGAGCTGGTAAAGTTTTGCAGATAAGCCATTTGCACAGGAAATGCTCATTGTTTGAATGTTATTTTAGAAGATACAGTAATTAATATTTTTGCAGCTTTGTGCATTGTGGTTGTTCAATCAGACTCCATTCAAGTTGAACCATAGGTTCTTGAATTCTTGTTTAAACTAGAAATCTAGCTGTTAAAGTTGAAAACAGTACACCAAAGGTAAAATTACTGTATTATGATGCTCTAGTGAATGTATGGGGTACACTGAACCCAAAATTGTGAAGATCTTGTAGAAGCCTCGTAAAAGAAGTTGAGAATCCACTTTCAGGGATATAAAAGTTTGGTCAGGAGATGATTTTGAAGTAGCATTAAATACATATATTATCCTCACCTATTAAACCTATGCAAAAGGCCTGGGAAAATAAACCTAGGGAGAGACCTGTTTGTTTGTGTCCAAACAGAGAGGAGATGACCTTATATTGTCAATACTCAGTGGGTCTGAGAAGCAAGTTTCAGGATGTCCCAGGAGTGTACAGAAGATTTTTCCTAGAAGAGTAGGAATTGAAATAAAAACAAATAATGAGGATCCATGACATGAAAAATGGAAAGGAGACTGCAACATCTCCACCAAATTTCTACTAAAATTGGGAGAAATTGGGTTGAGAATGAATTTAGCTAACATTTTCTCAGCCACTAGGGGGCCTCAGTTGACTGTATGATGTGTATCTAAAGGCCCTCCTCCCTCATTCTGGGCTCTATCACCCTCCTCCCAGCCCCCCAATCTTCTGACCCTAGAGAGAAGATAAACAGCTGGTCAGTGTTTATACAGATGTCATGGTCTGACTTTCCAGTTGTATCCATAGTGACCTTCAAAGAGAAAGGACAGAAATAAGCAAGAACACAAGCTCATTTTTGTGGTACCTCCAGCTTAAGAGGAACAGTATTTCTGAACAGTAAGACCCCATAGGCCATATTTAACTGAGGTGCTGTGATGTGAAAATAAGTACAATTTGCAAAAGAATACATCTATTTACCATTAACTTCATGAAAATTAAGATATTTAGTAATCTAAAATTTGGCAAAAATAAGTCAGTACAATGTTATGTTCTAGGTTTTAGAATATATAACCACATTTGTATTATGGGCATTGGGTTAAATCTGGCATAACTATTGTAAAACATTAAGCTATTCAGAGATTTTCCTCTGAGGTGTTTAAGCCTTTGATTACCATGCCCTTCTGAGGCCAGGGTTGTAGTATTTGTCAATTCATAGTCAAAAAATGGGCAACTAAGCCCCAGGAAGTGCCCAAGTTGGGTGTTGCCTACTTCCTCCTAATGGTCAAGGTCAATTTCCCCTGCCAAGATTGTGACGCTTTTCTTTGCTTGCTAATTCCTATAACACAAAGTGCTAATAAGCCAACTGTAGCTTACAATTCAATAGGATGCTTAATAGGTCCTCTGTGAAAGTGTTAGCCCTTTGGGCACCAGGACTTTTCCATGTTGTGATTTTTTTCAGAAAATGCAGAGAAAAGAGGCATAAAATAAGGACGCCAGTGAGTCATTAGGAGTTAGGGTAAGTGCCTATGATTACAGCTATTACTTGGTTAGGCTTTGGTAGTCTACAGTCATCCCCAAAGCTCTGTCTGGTTTTTGTAGGGACCAAATGGAGAATTACATAAAGATATAATCACCATCCTTCTATCCTTGAAGTCTTTAAAAGTAACACTAATTATGGGGCACCTGGGTGCCTCAGTGGGTTAAGGCTCTGCCTTTGGCTCAGGTCATGATCTCAGGTCCTGGGATCGAGCTCCGCATTGGGCTGGGCTCTCTGCTCAGCCGGGAGCCTGCTTCCCCCTCTCTCTGCCTGCCTCTCTGCCTACTTGTGATATCTCTCTGTTAAATAAATAAATAAATAAAAACTTAAAAAAATAAAAGTGACACTAATATGCACTGTCCCTCCTCCCCAAAGTGTGATATTATTTGTGATTTACTGCTTTGGCCATCCATGAAGCAGTTTTACAGGCTTCCACTTACCTTTAGAATTAGAAGTTTCATAGTGGGGAAGCCCACGCCCCAATATGGGAATTGCACTCTGTCAAACATGGTAATTCCAGTCGTACTTTCTGGAAATGAAGAAATGACCACCATATAGGTCTTCAAATCAAGCTGACCCATTGTAAATTGGACTTTAGCCTGGACTTCATTATTTAGCACTAATATGCCTCCATTCTAACAGGGGACCATTTTAATGCTTTGAGTTGCCAGGTTTTATTATCAATTCACACTCTTTTCCCAATAATCCTCAAAATATAACAATTCTCTTTCCTACAATGTATAGTTTCCATGAGTAAATGGTCAAAAACCCTTGGAGAAAAGAATGATTACCATATATCCTTGCTGTACCTTGGCAGGATCCTTCATGCAAAGTAACAAGGCCACTTCTTCAAAAAATTGGATCCCAGTCTGAAAACTGGTTCAGGACCAGAAATGCACAATGAATTGTGTCTTTTTAACAGGGTGTCATCTCAAACTCCTTGTCATCCATTGTTTTCCTTTTTGGTACAAATTGAAGAGTATCCCTGTTGGCTGCCCATCCATCTTGCTTCTAGGTCACTGTATTCCATTAACTATTGCCATACTATTCTGTGGGTTAGGTCCCTTTGTTTATTATTCCAGTCTTGCTACTCATGATCATTGTGACCCTTTGGCTTGGCTTCTGTTAATTAGGGTTTTATCATCCCATTACCATAACCAAGTCAAATTATATAACAACTTTCCCAAATATTATCACTAATCTATATAGTAAAGCTACTATTTAATATTTTAGTGAGGCTAGTGCTCTTATCAACAGCACATTCTTGCGGCCTTGGTAAATGGTGTTTATAATGGGCTTTCATGTGGAACATATCAGCTGGTAGGTCTTCCAGCCAAGTACAGTATAACTATTCTAGCATGTTTGCATTGCTGAACATTTTTTTAAATTAAAGTTTAGTTGACATACAATGCTGCATTAGTTTCAGGTGTACAACATAGTGACTTGTCAGTTATATATATTACTGAGTGCTCACCGTGATAAGTGTAGTTAGCATCTGGCACCATACAATGTTACTACAATATTATAGACTATGTTATCTGTGATGTACTTTTCATCTTCTTGACTTATTTTATAACTGGAAGTTTTGTGTATGTGTGTTTTCACCTCTTAATCCCTTTAAGTTATTTCACCCATCACCCCACCCACTTCCCCTTTGACAACCACCAGTGTGTTCTATATATTTAAGTCTCTTTTTGTTTGCTTCTTAGTTTGTTTTGTTTTGTTTTTTAGATTCCATGTAGAAGAAAATCATATGGTATTTGTCTTTCTATGTCTGACTTATTTCACTTAGAATTATACCTTCTAGGTCCATCCATGTTGGCACAAATAGCAAGATCTCATTTTGCTGGCTGAATAATAACATTCCATTGTGTGTGTGTGTGTGTGTGTGTGTGTGTGTGTGTGTGTGTGTGTGTATGCCCCCTCTTCTCTATCCATTTGTCTATTGATGGACACATGGGTTGCTTCCATAATTTGGCTATTGTGAATAATACTGCAGTGAACAAAGTGGTGCATACATCTCTTCAAATTAGTGTTTTCATTTTAAATACCCAGTAGTGGAATTATTAGATAATATGATAATTATATTTTTAATTTTTTTTAGGAAAGTCCATATTGTTTTCCACAGTGGCTGTACCAGTTTGCATTCATACCAACAGTGCATGAGGGTTCCCTTTTCTCCACATCCTTGCCAACATAGGTTATTTCTTGTATTTTTGTACTGGTCATTATGAATGGTGTGAGGCACTATCTCATTGTGGTTTTGATTTGAATTTTCCTGATGATTAGTGATACTGAGCATTTTTTTTTAGTTTTTATTTAAATTCTGTTTAGTGAACATACAGTGTAATATTAGTTTCCGGTATACGGTATAGTGATTTAACACTTCCACACAGCACTTGGTCCGCATCATAAGGTCTTTTTCATGTGTTTATTGGCCATCTGTCTATCTTCTTGGGAAAAATGTCTATTCAGGTCCTGTGCCCATTTTTAAAGTGATTTTTTGTATGTGTGTATATATGTGTATTGAGTTTTATGAGTTCTTTACATATTTTGGATATTAACCCCTTATCATTTTTATCATTTGCACATATTGCCTCCCATTCAGTAGGCTTCCTTTGCTGTGCAAAAGCTTTTTATTTTGGTGTCATCTTTTTTTATAGTTTATTTTTGCCTTTTCTCCCCTTGCCTGATGAGACAGACCCATAAATATGTTGCTAAGACCACTGTTCAAGAGATTACTGCCTATGTATTTTTTTAAAGATTATTTGTTTATTTATTTATTTGACAGAGAGAGATCACAAGCAGGCAGAGAGGCAGGTAGAGTGAGAGGGGGGAAGCCGGCTTGCTGCTGAGCAGAGAGCCCAATGTGGGGCTCGATCCCAGGACCCTGGAATCATGACCTGAGCCGAAGGCAGAGGCTTTAACCCACTGAGCCACCCAGGCGCCCCGCCTACGTATTTTTTTAGGAGTTTTATGATTTCAGGTATCACGTTATATTTTTAATGCATTTTGAGTTTATTCTTCTGTACAAAATAAGAAAGTAGCTCAGTTCCTTTCTTTCCAGTTTTTCCATTACCATTTATTGAAAAGACTGTGTTTTCCCCATTTCATATTCTTGCCTCCTTTATCATAGATAAATTGACTATATAATTGTTGATTTATTCCCAGGTCCTGTATTCTTTTCCACTGATCTATGTGCCTTTTTTGTATCAGTATCATACTGTTTTGATTTCTACAAATAATGTATCTTGAAACCTAGGATTGTGGTGACTCCAGCTTTGTTCCTCTTTTTCAAAATTGGCTTGGCTACTTGATGTGGTTTTTTTTTTTTTTTTTTTTTTTTTTTTTTTTTTTTTCTTTGTTGTTGCTGTTGTTCTGTATGTGTTTTAGGATTTTTTGGGTGGGTTTTCTCTATATGTCATCTGCAAATAGTGATAGTTTTACCTCTTCCTTACCAATTTGGATGCTTTTTATTTCTTATCTGATTTCTGTGACTAGGATTTCCAGTACTATGTTGAATGAAAGTGGTGAGAGTGGATAGCCTTGTCTTATTCCTGATCTTAGAGGAGAAGCTTTCAGTTTTTCACCATTAAGTATGATATTAGCTTTGGATTTTTCATAACTGACCTTTATTATGTTGAGATATAGTTCCTCTTTTATCATGAATGGGTATTACATTTTATTGTATGCTTTTTTGCATTTATTGTGAGGACCATATGGTTTTTATCCTTCTACTTGTTAATGTTATATAGTGCAATGATTGATTTAATGAATATCAAACTGCTCTTGCATCCCTGGAAAAAAATTCCATTTGATGTGGTAACCAATTTTTTTAATGTGTTGTTGAATTTGGTTTGCTACTACTTTGTTGTGTATTTTTGCATCTGTGTTCATCAGAAATACTGGCCTGTTGTTTTCATTTTCTGCCGTGTCTTTGTCTGGTTTGGGCATTAGGGTGATGCTGGCCTTGAAGAATGAATTTAGAAGTTTTCTTCCATCTTCTAGTTTTTGGAAAATTTGAGAAGAAAAGTTACTAACTCTAATTGATTGGTAGAATTTACCTATGAAGCCTTCTGACCCTGGACTTTTTTTATTTTTTTAATTACTGGTTCAATTTTGTTACTGGTAATTGGTCTCTTGAAATTTTCTATTTCTGCTCGATTCCATTTTAGAAGATTACATGTGTCTAGGAATTTATCCATTTCTTCTAGGTTGCCGAATTTGTTGGCATATAATTTTTCATAAAATTCTTCTATAATCGTTTGTGTTTCTGTGGTGTTGGTTGTTATTTCTCCTTCATTTCTGATTTTATTTATTTGAATCTCTTTTTTTTCTTTAAGAATTTGGTTAAAGGTCTATCAATTTTGTTTATCTTTTCAAAGAACCAGCTCTCAGTGTCATTTATCTTTTTTTTTTTTCTTTTTGTCTCTAACTTATTTCCTCTCTGACCTTTATTTCATTGTTTTTCCTAATTGGGGCTTTGTTTATTCTTTGTTTCCTAGTTCCTTTAGGTTTAGGGTTAGATTGTTTGAGATTTTTCTTGTTTTTTGAGGTTAACTTATATTGCTAAAAACTTCATCCTAGAAATGCTTTTGCTGCAATCCAAAGATTTTGGACTATTGTTTTCATTTTCATTTGTCTGCATGTAATTTTTGATTTCCTATTTTATTTCCTTGCTGACCCATTGATTGTTTAGCAGCATGTTGTTTAGATTCCTTCTGTTTGTGTTTTTTGAAGTTTTTCTTCCTGTAATTGATTTCTACTCTCATACTGTTGTGGTCAGAAAAGATGACCAATATGAATTCAGTCTCCTTAAATTTATTGAGACTTGTTTTGGGGCCTAACTTGTGATCTATCTTGGAGAATGTTTCATGTGTACTTGCAAAGAATGTGCACAGTGTTATTTTTAGATGGAATGTTATGTTTATCTGTTAGACCATCTGGTCTAATGTGTCATTCAAAACCACTGTTTTGTTGTTGATTTTCTATCTGGATGACCTATCCATTGATGCAAATAAAGTATTAAAGTCCCCTGCTGTTATTATTACCAACTTTTCCCTGTATGGCTGTTAATATTTGCTTTATGAATTTAGGTGCTACTATGATGGGTGCATAGATATTTATGATTATTATATCATCTTGTTCTTTGATCCTTTTATCATTATCTAATGTCCTTCCTTGTCTCTTGCTACTGTCTTTGTTTAAAAGTCTGTTTAGTTTTATGAAGGTGTTGCTACTCAGGCTTTTTTATTTTTACTTTTTTTGTTTCCATTTGTATGGAATATCTTTTCTCTCCCTCTACTTCCAGTTTGTGTGTGTCATCTCATATGAGCAGCATATAGATGGTCCTTGCTTTTTATTTATTCAGTCACCTGTTGTCTTTTTATTGGAAAATTTAGTCCATTTGAATTTAAAGTAATTGATAGGTATGTACTTATTGCTATTTTGTAGTTTTCTGGTTGTTTTTGTAGTTGACATCTGTTCCTTTCTTCTTGCTCTCTTTCGTTGTGGTTTGATGGGTTTCTTAAGTTAATGCTTAGATTATATTCTCTTTTTTTGTGTGTGTGTGTCTATTATAGATTTTTTATTTATGGCTACCTTTGAATTCATATACAGCATCCTATGCACATAGTGGTCTGTATCAAGTTAATAGTTGCTTAAGTTTGAGCACATTCTAAAAGCACTAAATTTTTACTCCCCTCTTTTTTACATACATGATACCATGTTTTACATCTTTTAATTTTTTTGTATCTCTTGGCTAATTTATATGGATATAATTAATTTTACTTCTTTTGTGTTTAAATCTCTATCCTGGCTCTATAAGTAATTAATATACCTTTATTTCATATGTTTGCTTTTACTGTGACATGTTTTCCTTTCATAATTTTCTTATTTCTGGTTACAGCTTTTTCTTTTAATCTAAAGAATTCCCTTTAACATTTCTTGTAAGGTTGGTTTAGTGGTAAAGTCCTTTAAGTTGGTTTGGGAAACTATCTCTCCTTTCAATACCTTGTTGGGTATTCTTGGCCATGTAGATATTTTCCTTTTAGCACCTTGAATATATCATGCCTCTCTCTTCTGGCCTACATAGTTTCTGCTGAAAAATCAGCTGGTGGCCTTATGGGGTTCCTCTTGTATGTACTAATTTTCTGTTATCTTGCTGCTTTTAAGATTCTTTATTATTCTGTCTTAATTATTAATTGTCTTAGTATGGGCTTCCTTGGGTTAATCTTGTTAGGGCCTCTCTCTGTTTCCTGGATCTAGATATCTGTTTTATTTCCCCAGATTATGGAAGTTTTCAGCTATTATTTCTTTAAAAAAGTTTTTTTTGCCTCCTTTCCTTTTTTTTCTCTTGCTAGGACCCCAGTAACACAAATGTTATTATGTTTAATGATGTTGCAGAATTCCCTTAACCTAGTCTCATTTTTTATTATTATTTTTTCTCTTTGCTCTTCAACTTGATTGCTTTCCACTACCTGTATTCCAGATCTCAGATCCATTCTTCTGCATCCTCTATTCTGCTATTGATTTCCTCTAGTGTATTTTTTCTTATTGCCTTGATTTTTCAACTTTAACTCGTTCCCTTTTAAATTTTATCTTTGTTGAGGATCTCACTGAATTCATGTATTCTTTTCTCAAGTCTAGTGAATATCTTTATGAGCATCACTTTAAAGTTTTTATGGGGTATATTACTTATTGCCATTTCATTTCTTGTCCTTTTGTTTGGGAAATATCTATCTCCCCATTTTACTTAACCATCTGTGTGTGTTTCAACATATTAGGTAGGTCAGCTACATCTTCTGGTCTTGAAATTAATGGCCCATGTAGAAGGGGTCCTGTGGTGCCTTATAGTGCAGTTACCCTGGTCTCAGAACCAGGCATTCCACTGGTGTCCTCTGTGTGGGCTGCTGTTCCCTGCTGTTGTAGCTGAGCCATAGTTTCTGTGGGTCTGCTGGTATGTGGGGCTGGCCCAGTTGGCTGCAATGATCCATTTTGCCTGCTGTGGGCATACTGGGCAGGTTTTGTTCCCCTGTGCTTTTGAGAGGCCTGGATGCAACTGCTCTGGGCTCACTGTTAGGTGTGGTTAGTCCTTAGCCTGGTTGTCTGCCATTAGCCTGTACTACAGCTGCAGGACACTGAAAGGCAGGGCTTGCTCCCTGAAAAGCCAGGTAAGCGGTCTGGCTTCAGGAACTGTGCGGGCACTGGTGTATGAGGTTATCTCCCTCTCTTCCTAGGGTTAGAATCATTTTGGAGTGACACCAATCCTGGCCAGGGAGGCTCACCATGTATAGTGAAACAGGAGCTGCTTTGAAAGGATGTCTGTTGAGAGCAGTGATTAGATGTGTCCAGTCTGCTGGGGAAAGCCTTGGGGGGGGCATATATTTCTAGTAAGGTAGATGGGGAGTGTTAGAACTGTCTTTCTCAAGCATTCAGCTGAGAAAGCTGAGAAAGCATTGGCTGGAGGAAGAAAAATAAAATGGCAACCACCAACACTTTTGTGCATGGAGAAATTTCCTGCAGATCCCTGTCCCTTCAGTACATGGTTTAAGATTAGTCAATAAATTTATTAGTCAATAAATCTTCTTCACATATACCTTAAGCCTGTTTCAAGATGCTGCTTCTGTGCTCTGTCATTGGCTGTTATTTAGTGTGCTGGCTCTTTAAGAGCAGAATCATGGTTTCCTATCACCCTCTGTCTCTCCCATAGTTCAGCCTCACTGATTTTCAAAAAGCCAGATGGTAGGGGATTTGTCTTTGTAGTGTATGTCTCCAGGTTCAGGGGTGCCTGATGTGCGGTCTAATCCCCTTGCTTTTCTGTGCTTGTGATGTCCCTCCTATCTGTGGTTAGTTGCCCAGGGAGTTTGGTTCTTGACATTGTCTCTGCCCCTTTTACCTTTCTTGATGTAGTCTTTTCTCTATGACTCACTGTGGAAAATTCATTCTTCCAGGCTTCAGGTCATTTTCAGAGTCAGTTGCATAGATGTAGTTTTTGCCCCAGTGTGTCTGTGGGATGAGATGAGCTCAGGATTCTCCTACTTTTGCCATCTTCCCACCTGCCCCAAATCACCAGATATTCATTTATTTTTCTGTGCTTGGAGAATATGAAGTTGTATGGAAATGTGTCCCTCTGAACTAACTCTCCCATTGATAACCAGAGGCAGGAATGCTCTGGCAGATATTTTCTCCTTACTTTTTAAAAAATTTTATTTATTTATTTGACAGAGAGAGATCACAAGTAGGCAGAGAGCCAGGCAGAGAGAGAGAGAGGAGGAAGCAGGCTCCCTGCCAAGCAGAGAGCCCAATGCAGAGAGCCCAACCCTGAGATCATAACCTGAGCTGAAGGCAGAGGCTTAACCCACTGAGCCACCCAGGCGCCCTCCTTACCTTTTGGAAGGCAGAAGTGCACAGAGACCTGCTGTGTGCTTGTTCTTCCCTAGGCCTTTTAATCCCTTTCTCCACATCTTCCATGGAAATTCTTACATCTCAACCTCTTTAGCCTAAGCTATTGTTTTTTCCATATTTCTAGGAGTCATTATAGCAACGAGTTAACACCATTTCTTGGAATTATTGCTATGGTGTTAAATCATTTATTTCAGGAGAGTATGCTCAAGTCAATATCTTTCTTTTTTTTTTTAATATTTTATTTATTTATTTGTTAGAGAGAGAGAGCGAGCGAGCACAGGCAGACAGAGAGGCAGGCAGAGGCAGAGGGAGAAGCAGGCTCCCTGCCGAGCAAGGAGCCCGATGTGGGACTCGATCCCAGGACGCTGGGATCATGACCTGAGCCGAAGGCAGCCACTTAACCAACTGAGCCACCCAGGCGTCCCAAGTCAATATCTTTCTTAACTAACTTTAATACACTAGAGATAGGGTGAAGAGGTTTTTGACTTGGGAGTATTCTAGTCCCCTTGATTAAGCATGCTGATAATGTAGCCCCACATGTACCCCTCTGATTCCTGCTCATACACACTGGCTGTGCTTTGTAGCTTATTGTGTCATAAACTACCAGCAATGGGGTTCTCATTGCCTGCCAGGCAGCTTGTAGTGATTCAGTTCCAAAGTACCATCTTGTTATCTACTTTCTGACTGTTTCTACTACTGAGTTTCTTAGGTTTGGTTTTCCAAAAGCAATGAAGTATGAAGTTTGGGGTACATTGTATTTATTAGGAATAAGTACCTGTGAAAGAGAAAGGAAGTAAGTGGGATTAGAAGCAGAGATAATAATGCTATGTAGACCCAACAGAGCTTTGGCTATCCTGTCAAGGGGTGCTGAGGCAACTACTGCCCATCTGAGTTGCCATAAATCAGAATGGAATTGCCATCCTTTATACTTCTCCTTTACTTAGTCCCCAGGTGTGAACACTTTGGGAATGGGAATGACCTTGGGAAAGGCAACCCTTTGCTGTTAAGGCAAACTTTGAAGGATATGACAGTTGGAGGCTGTTTGCCATGTCTACCAACCATAGTACACAATGCAAAGTACTCTTTCTTTCAAAGAAAGACTTGGTGCCAGGTTGCAGTCAGCAAACAACCATGTTTCGTGCCAGCAGTTTCTTTTGAGAAGGTAAGGTCAAGGGTCACATGGTAAAAGGTAATGTTGAAGAGAAGGGATTGTCTTACTAGATGAAATGTGATGGAACACTAACATCAGTAGATTTAGTGAAAGTAACTAGGTCCAGTTCTAACTTGACTCCATCATAGCTCTGCTACCATTTCCAAGATAGTAGTAGGTCCTTCCCCATTTATGTTGGAAGGAAAAGGCACAAAAATATGAGCCTGCCCAGCCCAGAAATCAAGCTTGCAAATGCTGTCTAATTTATCTCACTTGAAGTGTTCTATAAGAAAGAACAATCAGCCTGTGCATAGGAACTGGCGGGAAGTATCGTCCATTGTCAATACTTTATCAGCTCTGCAATCTTAACAGGGAGAAAAGAAGTTGGTTTCCATTCCTTTCCTCTACTTCCCAAACTCTCATATCCAGAACCCTGTACATAGTGATTTGCTCTTGATATTGATGGCAGTCTGGCAGGGCTGGAAACCACTGCAGCTTTCTCTGATAACAACTGATAACAGTCAGTTCTAGGGTTGAAATACTTCCTGGGGTATATAATAACTTGTGTAGCATGGGAAGCCTTGTATTTCTACATGACAATTTACATACTTTATGAAAGAAAAACCTGTGCAAAAGCTTATGTTCCAAATGGTTTTTTTGTGAAGAAGGCTATGTTTATGGTTGTCTATACAGCAAATCTGTAAAAGTATGTACTAAACACTACTTGATTTTTGTAAAAAAATAATTCTTAAGTTTATATAAATGCTCTCCTACTGCATGTCTTCTGGAATGTGCATGCTCCAATCTCCTTTCTCCCACTTAATTTTTAAAGATCTGTCCATGCTTATATACTCAGTATGTATATGGGCATGTGTTTGTATGTTTATGTGTATATACATATATGTATACAAATATGTATGTGTGTATATACATAAGCACACATACATATATCTGCAGAGGAATATGCCATTATTGTTTATATTCCAATTTATTCATTTTTGAAATTGATATCACATTGATTTCCGTTTTTCACTATTTTAAATTTTGATGCAATAAACATTATACATATCTGATATATGTGAAATTATCCAGAGAATATTCCTAGAAGCATACATGCATATATCTTTTAATCCACAGATTTGGGGAGAGCAGTTTGGCAATATTTCCTGAGAGGCTATGCCAATTTATAATTCTAAGTGCAGTCTGTAATAAAATAATTCCAACTCAGTTTTGTCAGTCTGATGAGTATCTACCTTAAGGTAAATTTATTTTGAATTTCTCTGATAGTCACTGGGGCTGACAATCTTTTGTAGCCATTGGCCATTTTGATTTTCTCTTACGAATTTTTCTCATTGTTTTTGCCCATTTTCCTATTGGCTGGCTTTTCTAACCATTTTCTAGGAATTCTTCAGTTATACTGAATATACTCCTTTGCTGTTTTTGTTGTGATTATGTTTTCTTGATCTGTGGCTTTGTAAGTTCTACATTTTAAGGTAATTATATTTGTCACATAAAAAAACAAATAATTTAAATACTTTTTAAAATTAGCTTTGTTTGCTTTGTCTAAGAAATCCCTTACTGCTGGGAGTTATCAAAATACTCTCCTATATTTTCTTTCAGTTTTGTAAACTTCCTTTTTACATCCAGATCTCTTGGAAAACTATTTCTTTTCTTTTCTTTCTTTCTTTCTTTCTTTTTTTTTTTTTTTTTTGTCCTTCTCTGTCTGACTTATTTCACTTAACATAATCCCTTTAAGATGCACCCCTGCGGAAAACTATTTCTTTTTTTTTTTTTTAAAGATTTTATTTATTTATTTGTCAGAGAGAGAGAGAGAGCAAGAACAAGCACAGGCAGACAGAGAGGCAGGCAGAGGCAGAGGGAGAAGCAGGCTCCCTGCCGAGCAAGGAGCCTGATGTGGGACTTGATCCCAGGATGCTGGGATCATGACCTGAGCGGAAGGCAGCCACTTAACCAACTGAGCCACCCAGGTGTCCCGGAAAACTATTTCTTAAAGAGAATTTTATCCATCTCAAAAATTATTTTTATGTGAGGTGGTAAGGATCTAGCATTTATTGAGTGGTTCTTCTCCAATGATTAAATCAGTAATGCTACCTCTGTCAGGTACCATGCATTTAGGCCCCTCTTCTGTGCATTAGGTTCAGTGCAATTTGTCTGTTTATCATCACCCCCTGTGTCCTCTTTCCACCAACACATGTAACTTTACAGTCAGATCAATAGAATGGAATTATTCTTTGTTGGCCAACCTTATTTCTTTGTTTCTCAGTCTTCACAAAGATCAAAAGAACTGCAAAAGCAAACTTGTGAGATACAGAGATTTTAAACACCCTATAGGTTAGAGTGTTTATTTTATTCATAAATATTTCAGTGTGTTTCCAAGGATTGATTTATTAGATTTTCTTCAAAATAATATGGTAATAGGGAAGTAAGTGGGGTATAGATGAAACAAAATTGGCTCTGAGTTAATAAATGAGACTATGTGATGAGTACATGTGGGTTTATTAAATATAAAAGTAGGCAAAATAGTAAAAGCTCTTTTATATTATTGTAGGAAATTTCATTGACTTCTTATTTAATTGCATTACAGTCAGAGATCATGGTCTGCATATCAATTGTTTGGAAACAAAAAAGGCTTTAAATATATATGTATATTTATACATCATGCTATACATCACAAATATACATAAATCAAATTTTATAAATGTTCAGTTGTTAGCTGTAGGGTTCTTCCAAATATGTTTACTAAAATAAGCTTGTTAATAGTTAACTGATAAGCATAGAGAAAATGTTTCCAATTTGGGAGAATTATAATAGAAAAATGAGGAAAAATAGAAAAATCTACAATCATAAAATCTGCCTGTTCTTATATTGAGGTTATGTTCATGGCACATACAAACTCATGGTACATTTTCCATCAGTAAAAATGCATAGTTAGGGATAAACACCTCATATTGACATATGACAGCTCAGTCTTTTTTAAAATTTTTAAAAAATTTTTTGTTAACACATAATGTATTGATGTATTGTTAGCCCCAGGGGTACAGGTCTGTGAATTGCCAGGTTTACACATTTCACAGCATTCACCTATGGTGAATAAGGCACATACCTTCCCCAGTGCAACTCAGTCTTATATAAATGTTTTGACATTAGCAATATTTTATTTAATATTTGATAGTTATATCTCTTCCATTAATTTATTTTCAAACTGTGATCCTAATCAACCAATAACCAATTATTTAGAAGCCAGTCAGATTTTTTTCCCCCCTTTGGCTTGTGTATCTAATTGATGATTAGTTTTTTTCCTTCTTGAAGTAAGATTGGTATATAACATTACATTAGTTTCATGATATAATACAAAGTGATCACCATAAAAAGTCATCATCTATTACCATACATTTGACCCCTTTCACTAACTTCATTCACCCCCAACCTCTGATAACTATGAATCTGTTCTTTATGAGTTTTGTTTTTATTTGTTCATTTGTTTTATTGTTCAGATTTCATATATGAATGAAATCATACAGGATTGGTCTTTCTCTGACTTACTTAATATGTAATAATATTAGGTTGCATCTATGTTGTCATAAATGGCAAGTGTTTCATCCTTTTTATGGCTATTGTTAATAATGTTGCAATGAATATAGGGCTACATATATCTTTTTGAACTCATCTTAGCCAGAAGTGGAATTGTTGGATCATAAGGCAGTTCTATTTTTAATTTTGGGGAGAAGCTCCATACTGTTTTTCACAGTGGCTATACCAATTTACATTCCCACCAACAGTGTACAATGTTTCCCCAATAATTAGTGATACTGAACATCTTTTCATTTGCTTGTTGGTCTTGTGTATGTCGTTTTTGGAAAAATATTTAGATCTTCTGCCCATTTTCTTAAATTGGTTTTTTTAATTGAGTTGTTTGAGTTCTTTATGTACTTTGGTTATTAATTCCTTATCAAATATATGATTTATAAGTATTTTTTCCCATTCATTAGGTTGCTTTCTCATTTTGTTAATGGTTTCCTTTGCTATTCAGAGGCTTTTTATGTGGTATAGTCCTAATTCTATATTTTTGTTCTTGTTGCCTTTGCTTTTGTTGCTTTTGCTTTTAGAGCCATATCCAAAAATTCAGTGCTGAGACTGATGTCAAGGTGTTTATTGCCTGTATTTCCTAAGAAGTTGCATGGTTTCGGGTTTTACATTCAAGTCTACTCTATTTTGAGTTAATTTTTGTGTGTGGTGTAAGATAGTGGTCTAATTTCCTCCTTTTGCATGTGGCTATCCATTTTTTCCAGCACCATTTATTGAAGAGACTTTTCTTTGTTCATTGTATATTCTTGGCTCCTCTGTCATATGTTAATTGATCATATATGTGTGGGTTTATTTCTGGGCTCTCTCTTCTGTTGCATTGATTTACATGTCTTTAATGCCAATACCGTATGTTTTGATTACTATTGCTTTGTATACTTTGAAATCAAGGAACATGATAACTACAGCTTTCTTTTCTCTTTTTTTAAAATTTCTTTGGCTATCTGGGTTCTTTTCTGCTGCCATACAAATTTTAGAATTTTTCTTCTAGTTCAGTGAGAAATGCCTATGGAATTTGATAGGGATGGCACTGAATCTGTAAATTTCTTTGTGTAGTATGGGCATTTTAATAATATTAATTCTTTCAATCCACAAACTCAGATTATTTATTTCTGTGGTCATCAATGTCTTATAATTTTCACTGTACAGATCTTTCACACTCTTGGTCAAATTTATTCCTAGGTATTGTTTTCTTTTTAATGCTATTGTTAATGGAATTGTTTTTTTCATTTCTCTTTGATAGTTTACTACTGTATAGGAATGTGACATATTTCTACATATTGATTTTGTATCCTGCAATTTGATAATTTTCATTTATTAGTTCTAACAGTTTTTGTGTGGAGTCCTTATGGATTCCTATATATAGTATCATCTTATGTAAAAATAGTGACAGTTTTACCTCCCCCCCCAACTTGTATATCATTTATTTCTTTTTCTGGTCTAATTGCTATGGGCAGAACTTCCAGTACTATATTAAATAGAAACAGGGATGTAGACATCCTTCTCTTGTTTTTGATCTTAGAGAAAAAGATTTCAGATTTTCATGGTTGAGAATGATTATTAACTGTGGGCTTGTCACATATAGTTTTTGTTATGTTGAGGTACATCCTCTCCCACTTTGTTGGGTTTTATCATAAATGGATGATATATTTTGTCAAATGATTTTTCTCCAGTATTGAGATGATCATATGATTTTTAGCCTTCATTTTGTTAACTTGATGTGTCACGTTGATTGATTTGTGGATTTTGGACCATCATTGTGTCCCTGTAATAAATCCAATTTGATCATGATTTGAAGATCGTGTGTGATTCTTTTAATGTACTGTTAGATTCAACTTGCTAATTTTTTGTTGGTAATTTTTGCATCTATGTTCATTAGGAATATTGGCCTGTAATTCTCTTGTTTGATGCTGTCCTTGTCTGGTTTTTGTATCAAGGTCATAATGACCTCATAAAATGAGTTTGGAAGTATTTCTTCCTGTACAATCTTTTGAAAGAGTTTGAGAAGGATAGGTATTACATCTTTGAATGCTTTGTAGAATTTACCTGTGAAGCCATCCTGGTCCTGGACTTTTTTAAGGGGGTGTGGGGGGGCCTTTATTTTATTATTACTGATCCAATATCCTTATTATAATCAATCTATTAAGGTTTTCTCTTTCTTAATGATTTGGTCTTAGAAGAGTCTATGTTCCTAGGAATTTATCTATTTCTTCTATGTTGTCCAATTTATTGGTATATAATTGTTCATAGCATTCTCTTCTGATCCTTCGTGTTTCTCTGGTCAGTTGTAACCTCTCCTCTTTCATTTCTTCTTTCATTTGAGCCTTCTCTTGTTTTGCTTTGGTGAGTCTAGCTAAAAGTTTGTCAATTTTATCTTTTAAAAGAATCAGCTCTTAATTTTATTTGATCTTTCCTATTTTTTTAGTCTCTTTATTTTTACTCTGATATTTATTATTTCTGTCACTCTACTAACTTTGAGCTGTGTTTGTTTGTTCTTCTTTTTCTCTACGGTTAGATTGTTTGAGGTTTTTCTTGTGTCTTGGGATAGGCCTGTATTTTTATGAACTTCCCTCTTAAGAACTGCTTTTGTTGAAATCTACAAATTTTGAATGTTGTCTTTCCATTTTCTTTTATCTCAGTTGTTTTTTTAACTTCCCCTTTGATTTCTTTATTGACCCATTCATTGTTCAGTAGCATGTTGTTTAATCTCCACATATTTGTGATTTTTCCAGTTTTCTTTTTGTAACTGATTTCTAACTTCTTACAATGTTGTTTGGAAAAAATGCTTGATATGATTTTCATCTTAGCTTTGAGATTTTACCTAACATGTGAGATACTCCAGAGAATGTTCCATGTTCACTTGAGAAGAATGTATTTTCTGATTTTGTGTGGAATGTTTTGTATATATCTCTTAAGCTCATCTGATCTAATGTGTCTTTTAAGGCCAGTATTTCCCTATTGAGTTTCTGTCTGTTTGACCAATCCATTGATATAAATGGGCTTCTAAAAATCCCCCACTCTGGGGGAAAAAATTGAGGATTGCAGAAGGGGAGGTTGGTGGGAGGATGGAGTAATTGGGTGATGGATATTAAGGAGGGCACATGAGGTGATGAGCATTGGGTGTTATATGCAACTGATGAAGCATTAAACACTGCATCTGAAAGTAATGATGTACTTACTATGTGTTGGCGAATTGAATTTAAATTAAAAAATCCTGCACTATTATTGTATTGCTGTCAATTTCCCTTTTTATGTCTGTTAATATTTGCTTTCTGTGTTTAGTGCTCCTATGTTGGATGAATATATATTTACAAATGCTATATTGTTGTTGGATTGATCCATTTTTCATTATGTGATGCCCTTCTTTATATTTCATTATAGTTTGTTTTAAAGTCTTTTGTCTGAAAAATCTATACCAACTTTCTTTTGGTTTCCATTTCCATGGGATATCTTTTGCCATCCCTTTATTTTCAGTCCATGTGTGTCCTTAGATTTAAAGTGAGCCCATTGTAGGCAGCTTATTGATGTTCCTTGCTTTTTTATCCAGTCAGCTACTCTGTCTTTTGGAGAATTTAACCCATTTACATTTAAAGTAATTACTGATTTGGACATATCATTTGGCATTTTGTTAATTGTTTTTTGGTTGTTTTTGTAGTTTCTCTGTTTCTTCTTATCTTGCTCTCTTCCCTTATGGTATGATGACTTTCTTTAGTGTTATGTTCAGGTTCCTTTCTCATTATCTTTTGTGTATCTTATATAATTCTTGCTTTGTGGTCACCATGAGGTTCACATACAACAGCCTGTATGTATGTATGTAGTATGTATGTATGTATGTATGTGTGTGTATGTATGTGTGTGTGTGTGTATGTGTGTGTGTGTGTGTGTGTGTATGTATATATACTTAATGAGTGTATTTTAATTTGATAGCAACTTAAGTTTGGATGCATTCTAAAAACTACATTTTACTCCAGCCCTTCCATGTTTTTTTGGTTTTGACATCATATTCTACATGTTTTCATTGTGTTAGTGTAACTATAGTTATTTTACTACTTTTGTCTTAATCATCATGCTAGCTTCATAGATCATTAACTAATTTTACTATATATTTGCCTTTACCAGAGAGATTTTTACTCATATGTTTCATTGTTACTAGTTAGTGCCTTTTTTTTTTTCAACTTAAAAAAGTCCCATTAACATTTCTTGTAAGGCTGATTTATTGGTGATACACACCTATACCTTTTGCTTCTCTGGGAGAAAAAAAAAACACCTCTTTATCACATTTTCAATTCTGAATGATAATCTTGCTGGATAGAGTATTCTTATTTATAGGTATTTTTCCTTTTAGCACTTTGAATATATCATTTCATTCCCTTCTGGCCTGCAGATTTTCTGTTGAAAAATCAGCTAATAGTCCTATGGGGGTTCCATTGTATGCAACAAATTATTTTTTTCTTGCTGTTTTTAAGATAGTTTTTTCTTTTTCTCTTGATGTTCTAATCATAATGTGTCTTGGTGTGGATCTCTTTGGCTTGGTACATCTTATTTGGAACTCTCTGTGCTCCCTGGGTCTGGATGTTTGCTTCCTTATTCAGGTTAGAGAAGTCTTGAACTCTCTTTCTTCAGATAAATTTTCTGCCATTTTTTTCTTCTCTCTTTCTCTCCTTTTTTCTGGGACTCCTATAATGTGAATACTATTTTGCTTTAAGTTTTCTTATAGGTTTCTTAAACTATCTTCACTTTTCAAAATTCTTGTTGCTCCATTTGAGTGAATTCCACTGCCCTGTCTTCCAGGTCATTGGTCTGTTATTGTTTTGTTCTGTTTCATCTAGTTTACTGTTCAATCCCTCTAGTGTCTTTTTAAGTTCACATACTATTTATTAGCTCTGTAACTTCTTGGTACTTTTTGTATTTTCTGTCTTTGTTGAAGTTCTCACTGTGTTCATTTATTATTTTTTTCCTTGAGTTTGGTAAGCATCTTTATGATCATTAGCTGAACTCTTTATCAGGTAAACTACTTATCTCCATTTCACTAAGGTCTTTTTCCTCAGGGGTTTTATTTTATTATTTTGTTTGGAACACTTTACTTTGTATTCTCATTTCATTTGTCTCTGTATCTTTTTCTTTGTATTTGGCATGACAGCTACTTCTTCCAGTCTTAAAGGAATGGACTTGTGTAGGTGATGGGACTTATCATTCAACATTGCACTAACTCTTGGTTATCTCTTTGACTTTTCTGATTGCCCAAGTAATCTGATTTTGTTATTGATAGGTCTCAGCCATTGAGGGTTGATCCAAGCTATCAGTGTTCCAAAGGGGAGGATCTTAGTCAGTATCTAGTTTTAGGCTTATTGAAAGCTAGACCCTCAAGTAACAGCTTATAAAGTATGCAAATATATACAGTTCTGTGTGACTGCTGTTATAACCCTTGCTGGCCTCCAAGCCAGGCAATTAGGACATCTCTCTTTGGTGGCAGTTGTAAAAATCGAGGCTCCAGGTAAGTGTATAAGATCCTTTCTGGGAAATACCATCAAGCTGTAGTAAAACAGAGGGAGAGTGCAAAGATGGCATCCCCTGACCAATATTCCCTGAGAATTCCTCCATAGTCCCTAGATATGTAGTAATCCTGAAGCATCCCCCTCAGAATGAAACTTCCCTCTATGTAAATGGGCTTTTTCACAGGAAGACTGGGAGTGTGCTTCAGCTTCTGTCTGTGCCATGTCCAGGTAGTAGTCTGCCAATGACTGTTTTTCCATAGTTTCTGTCCCAATGGGACTAGTTGCTGTCCCATGGGGTCTAGCAACACAGTTCCCACTGCCTAGCAGAGCTAGGATTTCAAGGGGCATCTCCTCTGTAGGCTGTGTGTACCTGCTGGCTTCAGTGGGGTTGTTGGGAAGTCTGTGGCCAGGGTGAGTCTGCTGGCTGCCAAGGGACTAAAAGGAGCCATGTGCAGGGGAGCCCACCAGCTGAAGCAGGGCCTGAGCATGTAGGTAGGGCAAAGCTATATTTATTACATTTGATGATTCCACGGTCTTCATTTTTTTTTTAACTTTTTGTCTCCCCTAACCTTTTTTTGACTTCTTGGATTGATTGAATCCTCTATTCCACTTTTCCTGAGTCAGGATTTATTGATTATATATCTAGTATAGATATAGTTCTCACCTTTATGTGTTAACATGAGTATTGACTTAGAGGAAGATTGATCTACACCTTGTGTTGGTCAGGAGGAAGATAAAGATGGAAAGTATTCTAATGCATCTCTTCTTTCACCTTCCATATTATTGCCAATATTTTAGCTGTATATTGTTAGCTGCCTAGTCAAACATCACTCATGCACCACTTCACATTCTTTCAGCCTCATTTATCATCTGTACTGCAGCAACTAGCTCTGTGTGGACCTTGTGCCACATACCTTTTGCCTCCTATGCTGGAACACTTCTTGGAGGCCTCACATGTTCATCCTGAAAGTACAGACAACACCATGAAGGGCAAACCTTTGCTCATTTCCATTGACCAAATATTTAACCACTGGCTCTACTTTCTCCCTCTACCCAGAGAAGGTCCTTAGATACATTCTGATGGCTTTTGGGGGAAAATTTAAAGGACTTGAGCAATCAGTTATATGTTTACATTGGGTTTCCTCCTTACCTGCTTCATTCTCCTTTTCAATCACTCCTGTTAGGGAAGATAATCCTCTCCAATAAAGTAATAATATATAAGACCTCCATCTTGGGCCCTGATAGTTAAAGATTAGGTCCCTGAGACCCGAGATGGGACTTTGGGATGGATGATCCTGAGAAGTCTAAAACTTTGGAATGGCAGATGCTGTTAAACCCTGGCCCCATAACCTCAAACTCTAAATTCACCTAGAGAAGGAGTGGACAGTTTCTTGGCATACTGATAGTTTATAATTTCAGTACCTATACCTATCTGCTTCTTTGCCTAAGGGCTTTCTCTAGTTCCTTGGGAGCTTCTTAAAGGCATGTGCCCTGCAGGGGTGAATTGCCCCTGGGAAAATCTTCAGCCAATGAAAAATGGCAGCTGGTGGATAAAATATTTCTGATTTCCTGCCCTCTTGGAGGAAAATTGCATATTCTACAAGAATCTCTAAAGCAGGAGGAAGCCCTAGTTTCTCACAGTGGTGAAACACTCAGTTAATGTACTCTTCATTGCATTTTCTTCCCTTTCTGTCACTTCCCTGCCTCATTCTCTACACTTCTTCATTGGGAGTGGATAGTTTATTTGGGAAGTGATCCCCAGCACAAGACTTTGCCTCTGATCTATGTTTAGGGAGATCCATACTAAGATGACCCAGATTCCTTTGCACCCACCAGGAGGACAAAATATCCTCTTGTTCCTTACCAAAGGAGAGCATACCCTTTCAGCCAGAAGAAAAGAGAAGAGTCTATTTTTCTTTCCTTTTTTTCTTTTGGTTCAAATTAATTTTTATTTATTATGTTACATTAGTCACCATACAGTATGTCATGAGTTTTTGATGCAGTGTTCCAATTCATTGCTTACATATAACACCCTGTGCTCCATGCAATACATGCCCTCCTTAAGACCCATCACTGGGCCAACCCATGCCCCTACGACTCCTTCCCTCTAAAACTCTCAGTTTGTTTCTTGGAGCCTACTTTGCTTGAAGACCATAAAATGACTTTTTTTTTAAGATTTTATTTATTTTATTTGACAGAGATCACAAGCAGGCAGAGAAGCAGGCAGAGGGAGAGGAGGAAGCAGGCTGCTCCCTGCTGAGCAGAGAGCCCGATGCAGGGCTTGATCCCAGGACCCTGGGATCATGACCCGAGCTGAAGGCAGAGGCTTTAACCCACTGAGCCACCCAGGCGCCCCATAAAATGATTTTTTGAGGTAGGTGCCTTACTTGATGATACTTTTTGTTCTCAAACACCACTTTAAACCTCCAGGACAATATCCAGGGCCAGATATCAGCACAGCCTAAACATTTGAAGTACCATCCTTGTGTCAGTCCTTGTGTCAGGAGGAAACAGTTCTCATACCAAAGGAAGTGGAGGACCTGGATAATATGTACTCTAGGGACTAGAAAACCTCAGGCAGAAGAGTATCTTGAAGGAGTCAGATAAAGGAAGGAAAGAATAAAGGCTGAATGAGGGAGAATTTATGGACACAGGATCTCTCATCCATGGCTTGGGAGTCAATGTGCTGGCAAGGACACCTGCAGTGATCCCAAGAGTCTGTGGGGATGGTGTCTTTTTTTTTTTTTTTTAAGATTTTTATTTATTTATTTGTCAGAGAGAGAGAGAGAGAGAGAGAGGGAGAGCGAGTGAGCACAGGCAGACAGAGTGGCAGGCAGAGGCAGAGGGAGAAGCAGGCTCCCTGCCGAGCTAGGAGCCCAATGTGGGACTCCATCCCAGGAG
>ML110514.1:43010-76772 GCA_003697995.1 Taxidea taxus jeffersonii
TGTATTTAGTAGAGCTCTAAACCTAAGAGTTTGAACTTTTATGTAAGGAACTCCTTTACATAGTTTGTAATTAAGCTACTTTTTTTACATTTTTGGATTTACAGAAAAATTGCAGAGATAATAGAGTGTTCCCATTATGTTTTGTGTCCTGTTTTCCTTGTTATTAATATTTTACATGAGTATGGTACATTTGTTAAAATTAATGAACCAATATTGACATATTATCAACTAAAGTCCATATTTTATTCAAATTTCCTTACTTTTTACTGAATATCCTTCACTTTTTTGTTGGAATTGTTCCAGAATCCCATCAAGGATACTACATTACATTTAGCTATCAGGCTTCCTTAGGCTTCTCTTGGCTATGGCAGTTTCTCAGAATTTCCTTGTTTTCAATTACCTTAACAGTTTTGAGAAGCACTGGTCAGATATTTTGCAAAATGACTCTCAATTGAGATTTGTTTGATGTTTAATTCATGATTAAGTTGAGGTAATAGATTTTGGGGAGGAAGATGACAGAGGTAAAGTACCATTTTTATCACATCATGTAAAGGGTATAAACTATCATCATGACTTCTCATTGCTTATGTTGAACTTGATTACCTGAGACAGTGTTTGTCACATTTCTCCACTGTAAAGTTACTGTTTTCTCTGCTCTTAGTCTCTGCCTCCAGGAAAACTGAATCTAAGACATATTCCTATTTAGTGATCTTGTTAAAAAACCTGATACTTTACGAACATAAAATAATATAAAAAACCCTGATATTTTAAATTATACCTGGTCTAGTGAAAAATAATTTACAAACTTGTACAAATTACTATAGATAATGTGATAGATGATAGGTAGGTAGGTAGATAGGTAGATATTCTTACAGATAAGATGGTTAAAGCCTGGAAAGTTCAGTCAGCATGTTTAAGAACATAATTTGTGAAGACAAAATGGGAGAATGGGAAAATGTGCTCTGCTTTGAAGAGTAGTGCCTTTTCTTTTATACGACATGAGTAGAGCTAAGCCAGGAACTGAATATACAAGGAAATTGATTTTACTAATCAGTGATAATTAAAAAGTCTCTTAAAATAATCTTGGTTTGGCTTTTAAAGTGCTATCTTACCCGACTGGAATTGATAAGGGAATAGTATTCTTGAACATTCAATTTTGAAATTCTCAGAGGTCAATTATTTGTTGTGAGATTGTGTAAGACTGCTTAGTCTCCAGGACTCTTTGGAATGTCATCACTATGAGTATACATGGACTAAGCTATCCAGTGGTTCAATTAATCAATATGTATTGGTAATCCTCAATAAATCTCTTTTAGGTTATGAAAATTGCTGGCCCTTTTACTTTCAGAAAACATTTTCCCATGCTATATGAAACTGTAGAAATGCAAGAAGCAGACGCCCAGGTCTTTCTCTTCTGTCAATACTGTAGAAAGCAGTGCTGGGGTGCTGATGAAAAATTCTATTAATCTACATGGCTTTGTTCTCTAGATTATCAAACTATAGCTCTGTGGAAATAGATCAAGAAATGCAAATAAGCTAATAGCATTTGAAAAGGTTCATCAGGGGCGCCTGGGTGGCTAAGTGGGTTAAAGCCTCTGCCTTCAGCTCAGGTCATGATCCCAGGGTCCTGGGATTGAGCCCCACATCGGGCTCTCTGCTCAGCAAGGAGCCTGCTTTCCTTCCTCTCTCTCTGCCTGCCTCTCTGCCTACTTATGATCTCTGTCTGTCAAATAAATAAATAAAATCTTTAAAAAAAAAGAAAAGGTTCATCATATGGACTGTGCTAACACCATAGAATATGATTCATATATTCTTTTAGTTCATTTTTAAAGGACCAAACAGGAATAAAAAAGGCCGACATTCCTCATAGGTTATCATATCTTCTTCTATCCTCATCGATACTAATGTGTCTGTTGTCTGAGGCCTGAACATAATGTGCTTCTTATTAATCTTTTCCATTCCCACATTTAATTCACCCCATACTATGTTCAGTTAGTCTTTGGAGGACATTGTTTTATCAAGTAAGTCTCCTTCTTAAACCTGTAGTATCAGTTTGTTTGGAGGACAGAGGAGATGACCATCTGATTTCAGGTTCTTCCTGTTTCTACTTCATGAGTAGTTATAGCCATATAGCTATATTGATTTCCCAGAATACTCTGGGCATTTTGAGCTTTGCCTTTGTTTGTAGTATTATCCTACCTGTCTCCCAATGGATTCTATACATCTCCCACAGTCTTGTTAAGAGTCTCACTTTTGAAGCCTTTCCTCAAATGGTCTGCCGTGATTTCTTTATTCTACTACTTATTTTACACTTCAGTATTGCTAACAGGTAAGCGTGTTCATATTGTTATTTTATTCCCACTACACTACACTAGTTAGAGAGGAGATATCCAACTGCATTATCATGGCAGTCCACAGGGAAGCAGTATCTCTCTTTGCTAGCTCTCTGCTTATTATGTATAGATTTAAAGAGGTCAATCCTAAAGGCCAGGGAGTTCTTCAGAAGATGATTATTTTAGAGAACTACTTAATTCTTTTCCCTTTTGAATAGATAGGCATGGGTAATAATGTTCTTTCCTTATTTAAGGGTATATATGAATACAAAATAATTATAGCCCCAATCAAGATAAAAAGATAATTTCTTTTTATTTAATAGTATTTACAAGTATTTCAGCTTGCATGTGGATATGACGCACTTGTCTCAGACTACAGGTTCAAGTCTTTAGAAACTTGAAAATAAATTTCTCCACAGGTATACATTAGGTAATGTGGTGGCTACTATGCTATGTTACCAAGATCCTTAGTCAAGAATAAAGGACTGATTCCCCAAGATGCTGAGGGTCCTGTGCACACACAGCCCACAGCTATCAGCCTTCTTTGAGGCTTCCTCAGTGGAAGAGAACAACCTTGTCCAAAGCCATACCTCTTTCTTAGATGGTCTGCGTCCAATAAATGATTGTCCCAGGAGTATTGGCCCTCTTTTTTTTTTCCATCTGTGGGTAGCTCTGAGGGATAATTTTATCTTTAGATCTTCTTACAGAGTTAGCTGAGATATTCTATCCAGGTAGCACTTAAGCTTCACTTCTCCCTCTACTCAGTTTTGCTTGATTCCTTTCCTATCTGTATTTGAGAATCCTGAGAGCACTCTCTTAAAAAAAAACTGCCTGTCTGCTAATAATCTTCATCTCAGAATCTGCCTATTTCATCTTGAGTTTTCAGAAAGCAGGAAAAGAAGGAAACACAACGAACACTGTGATGTCTCCATTTTACTTAAGTTATTACCTTCTCTTACAAAATCTAAACCCTTTAATCCTGTGGAGTAGGACACAGTGGGATAAAAGGACAGACTAAGCTGAATGTAAACCTTGATATGCAGTGTAACCTGGAGACCATTAGACTAAAGCCTGCAACATCCAAATAGGACATTAGTGCTCACTATGTATCTAGTAACATAGTAGAAATATCCATGTTTTTCCCACCTCCCCTATTTGATAATTCTTAAGGAAGAACTATCCCCATTTTACATGGAACTTAGACATTTATAAAGTATCTGGATTTTTTAAAAGAGAATTTATATGCCAAAAGTTAGAGATGTCTGCTTAAAAGAAGTCTGAATGGCAAAGAAAAATAGGTCAATCATGCTCCCAGAAATTGATTGCACCAGCAGGCTTTGTGCTTGGAGAGCAAGAGCAGTATAATAATATTTGAAAGCATGCCCACAGAGTGGGGGCCATGAGCTTAGATAGGGTTAAGTGCACTCTCTACTTCCCTAACTGTACCATTGTGGGTGGTAAAGAGAACTGATCCTTTGTACTTTTGTATGGATGAATGGTTGAATTTGCTCAAAGCTCTGTAAAAGGTCCCAGCAGGCATGTACAAAACAGAAAAGGAACATGTCAGACCGAACCTTACCTGTACATTGATCCCAAACTAGTCTTGAGGCTCTTGAGGGAGATGAGCTCAGGGGTGAAACTCTTTCCCCACCCTTAACAAAACCTTACTTAGGTGAACAGAGTTGAAAATAAATAAAATCTTATATTAGTACTAGCAGGTAAAGAAGGATACCACAGCATCTAGTGCATTTCTTGAAGTTGTTGATAGTGTGTAACCATTGGGGTGAGATAGAAGTCAAGAGCAGCCACTGAGTTGGTACTGTGGGTTAAAAGCAATGGCTACTTAGGGAAAGGGGAGCTCAGTCTTTTACGTCTAAACCAGTGATGCTTCTTCCTGATGGATAGGTATTAGGAAGGCGGCAAGCTGTGGTTATCACCTTAGAGTTCAAGAAAATTGGATTGAGAAAGCCAGTCACTTCTGGCACAGCAACTTCAAACAGTGAAAGCCACACAGTCCAAGTCAGTTTATATACTCACTCCCCATAGGCTGAAGTGCTAATGGAAATGTCAACAGAAAAAAAAAAATGTTGAGAAGCTCTAAAATCCTGGAACATGTAAGGGCTTGGTTCTATTTCCTCTAAGATGACTCAGCTGACCTATTATGCAAACTTAGACTTTTCTATGTCTCTCTTAGTCTTTAAACTCTTTCTATAAGAACTACTGTCATCAGATAGTTTACCATTTCTTACTGATTAAGGATTTAGCTAGCAGGGAGAAATTAAAAATCAGATTCAGTGAAAGAATGGACACGTGGAAAGAGGTATTCCCTAAAGCACATAAAAATCAATTTGACTGTTTTGTCTCAGTGACAAATTAGAATTATGAAACCCATGGAGCCTAAATATTTAGGTTACACAGTAACCCAAGGTTACAGACTATTCTGGGGTAAGAATTTATATGTTTAAGAAAAAAGCCTTTTTGCTACCTAAATTATTAAATGTTGAGTGATTTTTAAAAAATGTACTAGTTTGATAATAAGGCATCCTACATCATTCAGAAAGACTCAGCTCAATGAAGGACTACCCAAGGTGGTGAAGTATGACTTCCTAGACGAGATTAAATCCTATGTATGCCCACTGTGCTCTGGACATCCTTTAATATCACTCTTATCTCTCATTCTTGTAATTAGTAATTGTTCCTTATTTTTTCCTGCTAAGCAGTACAAACCATTGAGTCAGGGACTATATAATAACTTTCTAGAGTCTAGAACATAGATGGCACACACCCTGGGCCAGTTTTGAGCATTTTTCCTATGATTATTATTATTCAAGTTTAGACTTGAGAGAATATGACTTTTTGGAACACTCAGAAAGGAGAAGGAAGATAATATATAAAACGGCTGCATTTATGAGAGAGAAGTAATAAGAATAGAATGAACATTGAAGGCCATTCCTTTTTAAATTTTTTTTTTTATTTGTTAGAGAAAGTACAAGCTAGGGGAACAGCAGGCAGAGGGAGAGGGAGAAGCAGACTCCCTAAGGCTCCCCGATGAGTAGGGAACTGGATGCGGGGATTTATCCCAAGACCCTGGGATTATGAGCTGAAGGCAGACACTTAAGTGACTGAGCCACCCAGACACCCCTAAAGGCCATTATTCTTGAAAAGCTTACTTAGATTACAGATGAAAAGAACCTATCTTAAGTTGGAGATTAATGTGGCTCAAATCTTAAGATAGTGTCATCTTACAAAGGCACACATCTAGATCCAAAAGTAATGAGAAGAAGTTCCATTCTTTATAATTAACTCTTCTCATGGAAGACCTTATGTGGAAAGCCATGGCCCAAGTAACAGTTGCTGAAATGTGCTGCCCATCTTTCTGACACCTTTTCATACCTCCACAATGTATATACTCTTCTATTCATTGCCAAGGGCTCTTATCCCTTGTCCCATTCTTGGTCTTTGATCCTTCCTTCTTGGCAAAAAGGCTCATTTCATCCCTAAAAAGAAATAATAAACCTTTCTATAAACTTCCCCTTGTCTTTCCCTTTAGGCAAGAACATTTGTAGGATTCTTCTTATGGGTGGGAACTGCCCCCCCCGCCCCCTCCAAAAAAAAAGGAAGTCTTACTCCTAGGCTGTTAATTTTTATATTGTCATAGATGGAAGTGGGTCTGTTTGCTTATTATTTCTGTTTCCTTTTTATGGTATCTTCCTGAATATCTGTTATAGCCCCATATCTATATTTCACCCATAATATCCTCTCTGATCATTTATCTGTCATGTATCTAAGAAGTGGGTAGTTAAGAATCAAGCAAGGATATTCTGTCAGTCTATAAATCCTTTCAATACTCTTGCCCCCGTGGTGCTCTCTCCTGGATTTTCTATAGCATTGGCACATGGCTTGCAGCTAGGCATGGAATGCAGCAGCTTTTATATCCAGTTCCAGCAGAGAATGATCACGACCTTTAGAAAAGCTGTTATGGATGCCTAAGCAGGCAATTTGGCTAAGCTGAAAAGAAAATCTGTATGTCTATACTCCTATCCCAACAAAGAATAAATGCATCTGAGCTGAGGGAAAGAGGCATGTCACAGGGTGACTATTTTGCTTCAGAATCTGCCACCAGAAACATCTCTGACCCCTGCAGAATCAGGCCATGGTAGACTCTAGGAATCTAAATTCCTAGGCCCTGTAGCTTGCAGAAACACTCTATGGGCAGCACTGATGGATCTGCTGTATATGGAGAGTGAGTCTCTCCAGGTGTCCACAGAGTTTATGGCTTTAAACATGGGTCACTCGTGTTATATAGTCTTCTGAAAGAGTACAGAGGGTCAAACTGGACTGTTGGCTTTATGCTAGTAGTCTTGGATAAACAGTTTTCTCCCTTCTGGGCCAGCACTGGAAAGAAAACATGGTTAATTTGTACTATGACAGCTTCTCTTACTCAACTGGATTAGACAAATGAGGAATCCATGACTCTTTTATTATTATTGCTGTTACCAGGCAAAGACCAGTCTGATATTTGGCCCTACTCCCTTTCATTCTTCCTGCAAGTTCAGTTTCAAGGGGTCCAGGTTATATAAGAAGTTGAATTTTCAGTGAAATAACTACTCATTTGGACCTTTGAATATTAAGTCATACTCTGTATATTTCAGTGTTTTACTGGAGAGTGACTTCTACAGTGCTGCTCGAATGTTAGAACACTTAATGAATTGGCTTCTCAAACATGGCTTTGAAGGCAGTTTTTCTTCAAACACCAGGCAACCTACTATAGCAAAAACTCATAGGCCTTTGAGTCAAGCCAGGCCCAAGTTCTGATCTTGGTCTCTACAACATTCTAGACCTTGATAAAAGAAGCAAGTTTTAGGACCCTAACTAAAAAAAAAGAGAGAGAGAGAGTTGCCAAAATATAAAAATAAAGGCAATGGGGGTGGCACCTAGGAATTACCATCTATTAATGCTCAGCCCATGATTCTGCCTTCTTAGCCCATGTCTTATGACACTCCAGTTCAAATTGTCATTCAAAGGGCACAGGAGATACCTCCCACTGACCAAACAATTCACTGACCAATGTCCAATTACCTAAACTTAGGTTTAGGTACAAGTTCCTGGTATGTTTTTCTCTGTGAGATGCTACCTCCAGATCCTGTACAACCATATCACAGTTGACAGGATTGCATTGATTCAGATCAATTATTATTACTTCTAAGTGCCACTCCAAGTATGGAATGTACTTCTCTATTACATACCTTCTCTAGTTAAAAAGGGCTCTATGTTCTATTGGCACATTAGAAGAGACTAAGGCTAGGATGTTTACTTCAAGATGTCTGAAACATTCCTCCCTATAGAGGGCTTGGCATCAACTATCTCAAAATGTACTTTACCATTCAATTATCTTGCTTTCTGACTTGGCAAAGAAAATCAAATATGGTAAGAGTGAGGCTTGGAGCCTCTGTCCTTAAGAGTGAGCCGGTTGTATGAGGTCACCAGTGCTTGATTATCTCTCTGGGTGTCCCAGACTGGTTATGGTAGGGTAACCAGCTAGGCCATAGCTTATTCCCTTGCTCTTTTAGTTTGTATGTATGAGCTCCCTAGGGGACCGAGGAGTGATTTGTGAAGAACTATAGGAGGCTTACTGTGTCGAGAAGAGATATTTTGACATAGTCTGGCATGGTATGCCAGAATGAATAAGACAACTTCATTTCCTATGTTTGATTACTGATAATTCATCTAGTTCTTCATGAGTCTCAGAAGAAATACCCAAGCATGGCCATCACCTTACAATTTAGTCCGTGTGGTATTACTAGAGCACAGAAAAAGCTTTTCCTGGTAGAGGAAACACCTTTCTGGATTTCTGCTTTATTAAAAAAGTTTTCTTGAAGTATGATATACAACTTCTTGAAGTTGATGTACAATAAACATATTTAATGTACTTAATACATCTTGACATATGCATATACCTGTGAAACTGTCAGCATAATAATGACAGTAATGAACATATCTCTCACTGCCAAAAGTTTTTCTCCTGCCACTTTTTAACCTCTCCCTCCAGCTGATTTTGTCTCTATACATTCCTTGGCATTTTCTAGAATGGAATTATACAGTATGTACTCTAAAAAAATATGGCCTATGTCATTTAGCATATTCTCATTGAGATTCATCCATACTGTTAACTCAATAGTTTATTCCTTTACATTGCTGAATAGTTCCCCTATATGGATATACCACAGTTTGTCTACTCACTCATCTCTTAATGGATATTCCAGTTGCTTCCAGGGTTTGGCTATTATAAATAAAGCTAATTAGGAACATTTGTCAACACGTTTTTGTATGGATATACACTTTAACTTATCTTGCATGAATATCTGGGTATGGGATAGCTACATTATGTAGAAAGTATATGTTTAACTTATTTATGAAGCTGCCAAACTGTTTACAGATGTGTTTGTTCAATTTTACATTCCCATGGAAGTGTGTGAGAGAGAAATTCATTCCATATACTAATCAACATTTGATATAGGTCAGGACTAAGAGGGCAAAAGTAATCTGTACCAGCGCCCCACCAGCACTCAGTTTCAAACGTACCATTTCCCATCTTAAAAGGTTGGACAAGCAAAGGGACGATCACTGTGACTTAATGGCCATTCCATTTCTATCAGGCTATGGTAACACACCAAAAACTGTTTCTCAAAGGCATATCATTCTTCTTTGCAGATGATATGGCCTTGCTTCAGAACCCTGTGGGCTTTCTAGAAAATCTACGATGAAACATTTCTCACCATTGACACCATCAGGTCTGCTGAATCATCTGACTGAAGAAGTAAAACTGCTTGCATCACATTCTGGACCTGCCAAAGTGTACTTTTCTGCTCTAGGCTCCACTTAAATATGGCAGCATTTTGTGTCACTCAGTTTATGGGCCAGACCAGTATCTCAGATGGGGGATTTGCTATCCCCAAAACACAAAAAGGCTGACCAGGCCTTGTGCTTCCTTCTTTGTGGCAAGGAATGCAAGATGCAGAAATCTGTATTCTACTTTGGAGGTGTCCAGGCACATTCCTATTCACTAGATCTCTAGAAGCTTTGTTAAAATTATAGATTCTTGAATCTTGGAAGGGTTCCTCTCTTACCTTAGAGAACATGGTTCTTATGAAAACCTTCCAGGGGCACCTGGGTGGCTCAGTTGTTAAGTGTGTGCCTTTGTGTGCCCAGAGTCCTGGTATCAAGCCCCAAGTTAGGCTCCCTGCTCAGTGGGGAGCCTGCTTTTCCTCTCTAGTTCCCCCTGCTTATGTTTCCTCTCTTGTTGTCTCTGTCAAATAAATAAATAAGATCTTAAGAAAAAAAAAACAAAAACAAAAAACCTTCCATATAGTAGCCACCTTATACACATTCTGCGTCATCAACATGTTTTCATGGATATAATGGATCAATATGATATTCTTTCCATATTCCAAGATGGACACCGTCCAGATCTTTTCTGACTATATTATGACAGCAAGGAAGACTTATGCATAGTTTAAAAATGCATTTACTCATCCTTTCTATATGAATTAAAGTTTCCCAGGGCTATTTTTCATATTCTTTCCTAAATTAGATAGAAAAAAAAATAGATCGACCTAATCAATGGCTGTATACAACTTACTCATTAATCTGCTCTTATGAAGAAGATATTACCTCCAGCACAGCAACCACAGTTATGGTTTCTACTTGGCTGAGTTTGCAGCAGTATACAGTCATTTTTAGGATTCATCTTTGCCATAATATAATGAGGCACCCCCATAATCTACCATGGAACTCAGGCATTTCTACTTTGTTCTGCATGGGTTATCTCTAAGCTTCTAAGTGCTGCTGTAGCAGAGTTTGCCCTATCCTCTAGGATGGAGAGCAGGAAGAATGTTAAATCCTATGTATCCAAATCAATGAATCACTGCTTTTTTAGTGGTATATTTCATTCCTCTTGATCAAGAACCCTCAAAATCCAATACCACACATACTTCCTTCATCAGCACATACTGACTACTACTTAAAGTTTCCTGTAGTTATAATCTCTTTCGTCCCTGTTGCCCATATATCTCTAGGCTTCTTAAAATGAGACAACCCTAATTATATGCCTGAGGGAAGTTTCTGATGAGAGCTGCTGCCACCTTGTGTTTGAGAAGAATATGCAGTACCTTACCAAGAGTGGGGATAGGGGTGGGACTAGTTCTAAAAAAGGAGTATTACAGTAGCTCTGGAGGCTCTAAGGGTATAGGGAAGTCTGCAAACCACAATTTATAGGGAGTATCCACCTAGGTATACCTAACCCATGTCAACTTGCTAGGTTTTCCTGACCAGGGCCATAATCTTAATAGACCTGCCTTGGATGCCTGGGTGGCTCAGTTGGTTAAGCGTCAGCATTTGGCGCAGGTTATGATCCCAGCAAACTGGGATCAAGTCCCACATAGGGCTCCCTGCTCCACGGGGAGCCTGCTTCTCCCTCTGCCTATGTCTGTCATGAATAAATATAAATAGACCTTTCTTGTCTGAGGATTCAACTATCTTTGAAGTTCAGCAACTTTAATTTTGTCTATTTCTTGGTTGTGTCCACTCTGTGACTACAGGAGATAAGAGCCTCTTTGAAAACTGTAAGAGGGACCTTTTGCACTCATGTTTAGTCTTTAATTGTTTGTTAATCACCTTTATTTTCTCATTTCTCTGTAGTGTATCAAGTCATCTTTGAAGATTTATATAGCCAATTCCAAAAGTATGAAAGAACAATGCATACAGGGACAGAAGCCTGAGTCACAGCACCAACAAGGATGCTCCACCAACCATGATATTTTTCCACATAATGACTGGTGAAATCTTTAGTAATGGGGCTGCCAACTCATGTCATGGATTATTCATGCCCCACATTCCACTCAATATGACCTCATCCTTACCAGTCTGGTAAGTGCTCTATTCTCAAAATCTCATTTTTTTTTCTCCTGCTTTCTCAAACTACTCCTATTACCAACTGTATTGGTTTTGGTCCTTTGGGAAGCATAATCTAAGAAGTTAGAAGTACAAGAAAATTACTGTGAAAGATGAAGGGGAGAAGAGCAGAAGTAGTCAGAGAAAGACTACATATCATGATTAAGGTCTCATGCCTGTGAAAGGAAAAGATGAATTAAAAAAGAATGAGGAAGAGCCTCAAACTATGATGAAGCTCTGAGAATGCTCTGGAGCTCCTGACTGGGCTGGCAAAGATGTGATTGCCTATAGAAGAGTTCCCTCGCCATTTGTGACAGGATGGATGGACCTAGAGGGTATTAGGCTAAGTGAAATAAGTCAGACAGAGAAATACAAGTACCGTATGATTTGACTTATATGTAGAATCTAAAAAACAAAACAAAATAAATAAAGAAACAAAGAGACTCCTAAATGTGGAGAATAACTAGTGGTTATCAGAGGGGAGCTGGGTGGAAGTAGATGGGCAAAATAGATAAAGGGAATTAAGAGGTACAACCTTCCAGTCAGAAATAAGTCCTGGAGATGAGAAGTACAGCATTGGGACTATTGTAATAACATTGTATGGTGACAGACAGTGACTACACCTTATCATGGTAAGTGCTGAGTAATGTATAGAATTGTTGAATCAATATGTTATATGCCTGAAACTAATATAACATGGTATGTTAATTATACTACTTCAATAAAAGAATAGCACACTCAGAAAATAAAATCATCCATGTTTAAGAAAAAGTCCCCACTGGGTGGAAATGTCTTGGGTTTAGTACAATTGCCATGCTCAGCCATTGACTCAAAGATGTTCAGGAAGAGTGGGAATATTCCAGGTGATCCTAAAGGAACCCCTTGCAACTGATGCAAATTCTTTGTTAGAATGAACATCCATACTACCATATGGCCTGATGTACCAAACAGTATCAAATCCCAGTGAAATAATGCTACCAGAGGAGACAGAGGATGATTTAAGTGTTAGTATTTTTAATCCAGAAAACTTTTAAGAGCAACAAAGACTCTCCCTAGAATTTAAATGGATGATTTTCTATCTACACTCTTAAGAGATGAAGGAATGAAATGGTTACTGATTTTCTGGGCCATTGAACTGATTCTCAAATAAAAGAAAAATTTTAAAGCACATAATAAAATATAAAGAAGCCAGATATCATGAGGGAAAAAAGAGACTTGGAAGATAGATCTAGGAAACCTTAAGAGAAATTCCAGTTGGGGGAAGATAGATATGTAACACTGATATGGAAGAAAAACAGTAATTTAAATAGGATAAATTTTCTGTGAAACCAAGATTAAGAGGAGTTTGAAATTTTAAAGTACTCAATAATTTCTAGGATGGATTAATGAGAAAAGATCTATTTAGGCATATCTTAATAAAACTTTTCTGAACCCCAAGAACAAGAGCTCAAAAGGTTCCAAATAGAAAAACAATGAACCAAAGAAAAACAAGTAACAATATTTCAGATAGGATATCACTTTTGCTTAGCTTCTAGACTGACTGAACAATATCTTTGCTCCATATAGGACTGTTGGATTCCAGTCATTTTATCTTGGAGACAAAAAGGGAAGATTCAATCTGAGAATTTAGATGTATCTGCTGATAGCATACATTTGCTACATTTGAAGAAAATATATGAAAAAGTTGTTAAAACACTCAGCAGGAAGGAAGACTAACATAAAGGAAAATACAGAAAGGAAACAATGGTAAATAATGAACCTTGAAATATAATTGAATGTAAATGAATACTAGGCTAAATGTATATTATGCCATACATTTGGCATACGTAAATGCCAAATGAGGATAAACTACATGGATAATTCCTATAGACTGTTATTAAAATTACTAAACTATCATAGCAAAATCTAAAAGTTGTTGGTGGGGTTAGAAGGAGATGCCTACAATGAAAAGTGAAGTAAAAACATTCAAAATTCTAATGGGTAGGGGTAGTCAGAAGCAATGTTGAGGGAAAGAAATGTATTCTGTGCATCTTATTGGTACTGGGATAACAACTATTTGTTTTACTAGATTATTCTTATTTTCATATCTTTGACTTGATAATAAAGAATGGTAAGCTTTAATGAAGTGGAAAAGTATACAATTAATAGAAAATTGGTAAAATCAGAAAAATGTTGGAAAAATGATATAAAGATGAAAGAAATGAGTTAAGAATTCTTTATATTAAATACTGGATGGAATTCTCTAGAATTCCAGTCTAGAATGACAGTCTAGAAGACTGTCTGACTGACTTAAGAAAAACCCAGATATATACTTTCTATAAGATATACTTAGCAAATTTTTAAATTTTTATTTAAAATCAATTAATTGATATTTAATGTATTATTGGTTTCAGAGGTAGAGGTCAGTGATTCATCAACCTTACATAATACCCTGTGCTCATTATATCACATGCTCTCTTTAATGTCTATCATTACCTCTCTCCTCTCCAGCAACCCTCAGTTTGTTTCCTATGATTAAGAGTCTCTGAAGGCTTGTCTTCCTCTCTGATTTCATCTTGTTTTATTTTATCCTCTCTTCCCCTCTGATCCTCTGTTTTATTTCTTAAATTTCACATGAGTGAGATCATATGATAATTTTCTTTCTCTGATTTACCTATTTCATTTAGCATAATACCGTCTGGTTCCATCCATGGGGTTGCAAATGGCAAGATCTCATTTTTTGATGCCTGAGTGTATATATTGTATATAGATATACAATATTGTACAAAATTATATATATGTATATATATATACATATATATATATACATCACATCTTCTTTATCCATTCAACTATTGATGGACACTGGGCTCTTTCTACCATTTGGCTGTTGTGGACATTGCTGTTATAAATATTGGGGTGCAGGTGCCCCTTTGGATCACTACATTTGTATCTTTGGGGTAAATACCCAGTAGTACAATTGCTGCATCATACAGTAGCTCTATTTTTAACTTCTTGAGGAACCTCCATACTGTTTTCCAGAGCTGGCACAGGCTTGCATTCCCACCAACAGAATAAGAGTGTTTCCCTTTTTCTTCATCCTTACCATCATCTGTCATTTTCTAACTTGTTAATTTTAGATTCTCTGACTGGTATGAGGTGTTATCTCATTGTGGCTTTGCTTTGTATTTCCCTGCTGCCAAGTGATGAGCTGTTTTCTTGTTTTGTTTTGGTTTTTTTCATGTGTCTGTTGGCCATTTGGATGTCTTCTTTGGAGAAATGTCTGTTCATGTCTTCTGCCCATTTCTTGTTTGGATTATTTATTCTTTGGGTGCTGAGTTCGAGAAGTTCTTTTTTTAAAGCTATTTTTATTTTTTATTTTTTTTTATTTGTCAGAGAGAGAGAGAGAGAGAGAGAGAGAGCGAGCGAGCACAGGCAGACAGAGTGGTAGGCAGAGGCAGAGAGAGAAGCAGGCTCCCTGCCGAGCAAGGAGCCCGATGTGGGACTCGATCCCAGGACGCTGGGATCATGACCTGAGCTGAAGGCAGGCGCTTAACCAACTGAGCCACCCAGGCATCCCTCGAGAAGTTCTTTATAGATTTTGGATACTAACCCTTTATCTGATATGTCATATGTAAATGTCTTCTCCTATTCTGTTGGTTGTCTTTTGTTTTTGTCAACTGTTTCCTTTGTTGTGCAAAACTTTTTACCTTGATGATGTCCCAATGGTTCATTTTTGTCTATGTTTCCCTTGCCTTTGGAGATGTGTCTAGCAAAAAGTTGCTGTGGCTGAGGTCACAGATGTTGCTGCCTATGTTTTCCTCAAGGATTTTGATGGATTCCTGTCTCACATTTAAGTCTTTCATCCATTTTGAGCCTATTTTTGTGTATGGTGTAAGGAAATGGTCAAGTTTCATTCTTCTGCATTTGGTTGTCCAATTTTCCCAGCACAGTCTGTTGAAGACACTGTCTTTTCTTTTCCATTGGATATTCTTTCCTACTTTGTTGAAAACTGGTTGACTGTAGGGTTCAGGGTCCATTTCTGGTTTCTGTATTCTGTTCTATTGATCTGTGTGTCTATTTTTGTGCTAATACAATACTGTCTTGATAATTACAGTTTTGTAATACTACTTGAAGTCTGAAATTGTGATGCTACCAGCTTTGGTTTTCTTTTTCAACCTTCCTTAGGCTATTTGGGGTCTTTTCTCTTTCCATAGAAATTTTAGGATTATTTGTTCCAGCTCTGTGAAAAGCAGTTGATGTTATTTTGATAGGGATTGCATTGAATGTATAGATTGTTCTAGGTAGCATAGACATTTTAACAATACTTGTTCTTCCAATCCGTGAGCATGGGATGTTTTCCATTTCTTTGTGTTTTCCTCAATTTATTTCATAAGCATTCTTTAGTTTTCAAAGTACAGATCCTTTCCCACTTTGGTTAGATTTATTCCTAGGGATTTTATGGTTTGGGGGTACAATTATAATAGGCTCTCCCACTCCTTAATTTTTTTTTCTTCTGTCTCATTGTTAAGTGTATAGAAATGCAGCTGGTTTCTGTGCATTGATTTTTATATCCTGCCACTTTGCTGAATTCCTGTATGAGTTCTAACAATTTGGGGGTGGAGTCTTTGGGTTTTCCACATAGAGTATCATGTCATCTGCAAAGAATGAGAGTTTGACTTCTTTGCTGATTTAGATCCCTTTTATAATTTTGTTGCCTGATTGCTGAGGCTAGGATTTCTAGTACTACGATGAGCAGCAGTGGTGATAGTGGACATCCCTGCTGTGTTCCTGACCTTAGGGGAAAAGCATTCAGGTTTTCCCCATTAAGAATGGTATTTGGAATGGGCTTTTTGTAGATGGCTTTTATGCTATTGAGGTATGTTCCCTCTATCCCTATACTGTGGAGAGTTTTAATCAAGAAAGGATGCTGTACTTTGTCAAATGCTTTTTCTGAATATATTGAGGGCATCATACTGTTCTTGTCCTTTCTTTTATTTATGTGCTGTATCAATGTATCACATTGATTTGAGGATGTTGAACCACACTTGCAGCCTAGGAATAAATCCCACTTGGCCATGGTGAATAATCCTTTTAATGTACTGTTGGATCCTATGGCTAGCATCTTGGTGAGAACTTTTGCATCCATATTCATCAGGGATATTGGTCTGTAATTCTCCTTTTTGGTGGGGTGTTTGTTAGTTTTGGGATCAAGGTAATGCTGGTTTCATAAAATGAGTGAGAAAGTTTTCCTTCCATTTCTATTTTTTGAAACAGCTTCAGAAGAATAGGTATTAATTCCTTTGAAGTCAACAAATTAAAAAAATAGTCTTGGGCAAAGAGATTTCTGCCATGCAAATAAAAATAAAGCAGTAGTGACAATACTAATATTAGCAATGCCTAGAATAAAACATATTAATGATATACTGTGATTCATGAAGTTATAAACCCGTAATATGGAACACATATTATTGAATGAATATAAAGCAAAACATTATTAGAAATGGAAGAGCTAAACACAAATATATTTATGGTAGAAGACTTATATCTTCTAACTGGACAGATCTAAAATACAGTAAGAACAGAGCAACTAAATTGATTTTTGTAAGTATTTGAAGATATGACATAACAGTGTTATTATCTGAAGACTGCTTCTCATAATTAAATCTTCTTTTAGTTTTTATTTAATTCCAGCTAGTTTACATACAGTGTTATTAGTTTCAGGTGTACAATTAAGTGACACAACACTTACATACAATTCCTGGTGCTTATCACAAGCACACTGCTTAATCCTCATCACTTATTTAACCTATTCCCCTCACCCCTCTCGCAACCATTTGGCAGCCATCAGTTTCTTTTCTGTAGTTTAGAGTCTGTTTCTTAGTTTGTCTCTTCCCCCAACCCCAATCATTTGTTTTCTTCTTAAATTCCACATTTAAGTGAAATCATATGGAATTTCTTTCTCTGATTTATTTCACTTGGTATAATATTCTATAACTCCATCCATATTGTTAGCAAGGTGTCATTCTTTTTATGGTGGAGTAATATTCCATGGTGTGTGTGTGTATGTGTGTGTATACAGATCTCCTTTTCCATTCATCAGATGATGGACACTGGGTTCTTTGTACAATTTGGCTATTGTGGATAATTCTGCTAAAACATCCAGGAGCATGTATTCCTTCAAATCAATATTTTTGTATCCTTTGGGTAAATATCTAGTAGTGCAATTGCTGGGTTATAGGGTAGTTCTATTTTTAACTTTTTGAGGAAACTGCATACTGTTTTCCATAGTGGCTGCACCAGTTTTCATTCCCACCAATAGTGTAAAAGGGTTCCCTTTTATCCTCATCCTTGCCAACAACTGCTGGTTCCCAACTTGTTAATTTTAGCCATTCTTACTGGCATGAGGTCCTATCTCATATTCCTGATCACACACAAAGTTAGGAGATAGCCTAGTGAGATTATTTCCTTGTCACTTTTTAAGTAATCAGCTGTTGAGAGATAATCTACTTATTCATTCTTGTGATGGAGTTCTCCAACTGTGTTTGAGTCTTTGCCTTAATTGTGTAGTAGAAATAGGGGTGCCTGGGTGGCTCAGTGGGTTAAAGCCTCTGCCTTCGGCTCAGGTCGTGATCCCAGGGTCCTGGGATTGAGCCCCGCATCGGGCTCTCTGCTCAGCGGGGAGCCTGCTCTCTCTCTCTGCCTGCCTCTCTGCCTGCCTGTGATCTCTGTCAAATAAATAAATAAAATATTTTAAAAATTGTGTAGTTGAAATAATCTGAGAATAGTGACTGCAACATAGAAAAATGTGCTGTCTCTACTGCCTCACATTTGATTTATTATATCAGTTTTAGAAGGTTCAAATCTTTTTTTTTTTAGATCCCAATTATAAGTATTTGTTTTCTCTATTTCACTTAGCCTAATACCCTCAGCTTAATCCATGTTGTTGCAAGTGGAAAGATCTTCTTTTTTTATTGTTATGGACTTTCCTCTTAGAACTCCTTTTGCTGCATCCCATAAGTTTTGGTATGCTGTAATTCCATATTTGTTTGTCTCAAGACATTTAAAAATTTTTCTTTTGCTTTCTTCTTTGACCCATTGGTTTCTCAGTAGCCTGTTGTTTAATCCCCATTCATTTGTGAATTGGGAGATTCATATCTTAATGAAATGGTTTCTGAGGAGCTTCTAGCAATTCTTGTGAATAAGAAGTTGAAGAAGCTCATTCAATCATTTGGGGGAAAATTTGAATACATTTATAATGGCATTTACAGGGCCATCACTGTGTCCCAATATCTAATAAATGATTTCTAGTATGACTTCAAATTTGGAGAAAGTAGCCAACATTACAGGATTAATGGGAGAAATATTCACCCAATTTATTTTCTCTTTGCCCCTTCTCAGGAATAAGGTTTCTACCATGAATACCAATATTTATAAAGCGGTTTTTAGTTGAGGATTAACTAATGTGTAATCTCTCAAACCAAAGTCAGAGGATCCCTGATTTTCACTAATTCTTTCTCTTTCATAGACACAAATGAGATGAAACCCTCATTCTACCCAAAGCTTAGATAATATTATCATCTCCTCTCTGCTCACGTCATCACCTTATGTCTACATCCTTAAAAAATTTGAGTGATATTGGCATTAAGATAAAGTAGGAAGCATTCAGAGCCAGACCTGCATCTAGTTTGAATTCACAATTCATTTTCAGTCACTTAATTAATATGCCTTATTCTTAAAGTGACTTGATCAGACTAAAACAGAGGTATTATTTGTCTGTAGGATCATTTGGAGGAATAGTAGGGACAATGAAGTGAGTCCATAATCACATGGCTGACCTCAAATGAGATTACACTAATTATTTTTTTATATTTTAAAAATTTATTTAATTGAGAGAGAGTGAGAAAGTGCATGAGGAGAGAGGAGGGAGAAGGAGAAGCAGGCTCCCTGTTGAGCAGGGATCCTGATGCAGGGCTTGATTCCTGGACTCTGGGATCATGACTGGAGCTGAAGGTACCATAAACAACTGATCCACCCATGTACCTCAGAATTACACTAATTCTTCTAAGGAAAAAATCCCCAGGTCCTGCAACTATGAAGTAGCTATTAGAACATGCAGAGACAAGACCAGATTGTCGACATTTCAGGTGTCCAGACTTAATTCAGAAGAGTTTCTTGTGTTTTAAAATCCCCTTCTACTCCAAATCACAGAGGAGTAGGATTATCCCACCTATAGGTCTGCCTCATCCTTAGGCAAAAATTTTAATTCTCCGGAGTTGCTTCCACAACGTACTTCTACTTTGTACACTTTTTACCATCCTCCATCTTAACACATAGTAAGTCAACCATATACATAGAGAGGACCTCAGAGAGTTTGCTGTCTCCTATTAGATAGCTTCTCACCCTCTTGCCCACAGGAAGATTTTAAAGATGTCTGAATCATTTTAATCAAGAGCCCTCCAAAATGTAGCCAGAGGTTTTGGTATCCTTTTCTTATGGTTGATGGCCACTATGTGGAAGAGTGATGTAGGAAACACTGTAAGCTTCTTCTATAAGGTCAAGGAGAACAAGGTCACAGTCTTTAGCCAACAATGAGGTGGCCTGTGATGAGAAGATATGCTGGCGGCATCAGAACTGGTCCCATTTAGGGAACAGGATAGATCCTAGACTGTAAGCAAGTCAAACTAGTAGACTTCTGCCTAGTTTTCCTTCCATTTCTCAAACCCTGTTATAGCAGCATCTCCTTTAGTAGCTCTTCAGCCTGTCTCAACCAATCATGGATAAATGATATCGACCACTCTCAGATGTCAAGTGCAAGAGGCTAGAGAACCATGTAAAGTGGGAGGTAGAGCAGCTTCAGAGAGTACTGCTGGAGACTTATAACCCCATTTAATCAAACCTTTACTCTAGGGGTATCTTTGTCGGAAACACCATTAGGCCTCAAGTAGGAAGTCATGAGGAAGAAAAGACATTTTGACCATTCTATCTTAAATCCAGATCATTCATTACCAATGGGAATGATATCCTGTCAAGAGGGTAAAAATTTGTTGTTAGGAGCAAAAAATCCTATTCTTTTTATATATAAAGCACACGTGTGTATACACACACAGTTCATAAAAAAAGTATACAACATGTATGTAATATCACATTTTTACTGGGAGACAATTAGGAAAAGTTCCCCAAAATGTTACTTGGGGAGAGATAATGATAAAAAAGGTTAAGAAATACTGATTTATATTGTAGGGATTAAAAAAAAGTATTATAATTCATATAACATAAAATTTACCCTTTTTTAGGTTAAGTTTCTCATAGAGTGATAAGCTGGCATAAATAGTGAAAATTTTATCATGTACTTGTCTATTTACAAAAGGAAGTAAGTTTTAAGTATGAAAGAGAATAGATCTACTCAACTAAAAAGAGGCAGTATACATGATGGTTAGTCTGTGTGGGAGTTTAACTGGATGTGAGTTCTGGTTTTGACACATACCACATGAGTGACTTTGGGCAATTTACCTAAGATTCTCCTGTAAAATGGAAATTTCTTTTTTTGTTGATGTAGGCTAGACATAGGAAATTAAATTTGTTTCAGGTAACACTTTACTTTTTTACTGCTGTGTAATATTTCATTGCATGAATGTACTGTATTTACCCATTCCCCAATGGATGGATATTGGATTGTTTCACTTTGGAGTTATAAATAGTGTAGCTATAACAATTTATGTACAAGTTTTTGTGTTGTGGACTTATGTTCTCATTTCTCTTGGATATGGAGGTAAGAGTGGAATACCTATTGATCTTGTACCCTGGAACTAATTGTACTGAACTTATTAGTGGATTCCTTAGGATTTCCTATATACTATCCTCTATAAATAGAAATAGTTTTACATCTTTTCTTTCCAGTCTGGATGCTTTTTATTTTCTTTTCTAATTTGCCTTGGCTATAACCTCCAGTATGATTTTGAACAAAAGTAATATCCTTTGTTTGTTCCTGATCTTAGGGAGAAAGTATTCAGTCTTTTACCATGAAGTGTGATGTTAGCTGTGGGGTTTTCATAGATGCTCTTTATCAGGTTGAGCAAGTGCCCTTCTAAGAATGTTGAATGTTTTTATCATGAAAGTGCATTGTATTTTACTAGATCATTTTTTTCTGTGTCTATTGAGATGTTAATGCAGTTTTTGTCCTTAATCTGCTAATGCCATGTATTACAATTTATCAATTTCTCAGATGTTAAATGAACCTTGCATTCCTGGGATAAATCCCATTTGGTCATGATGTATAATTACTTTTATACATTTCTATATTCAGTGTGCTGGTCATTTCATTAAGAGTTTTGTGTTTACATTCATGAGCAATATCAGTATGTAGTTTGATTTTTTTTTTTTTTTTTACAATTTTTAAGTCTGGTTTAGTACCAATGTAATACTAGATTACTACAATGAATTAGAAGTATTTCTCATCAATTTATTTTTAAAATGTTTGGTAAAATTCATGGTTCCAGACTTTTCTTTGTGGAAAGTTGTTCTTGGTGTTTTGGCAATTTACTTCTATTTATTCAAGTATAATTACCGTAGTATTATGTTAGCTTCAGGTGTAAAATGATTCAGAGATTCTATACATTATTCAGTACTCATCACCATGTGTACTCTTTATTCTCTTGACCTGTTTCACACTTCCCCTCACTCACATTTCCTCTGGTAACAACCAATTTATTTTCTATATTAAAGAGCCTGTTTTTTTTTTGTTTGTTTGTTTGTTTTGCTTTGTTTTTCTCTCTTCTTTGTTTTATTTCTTGAATTCTGCATGAATTAAATCATATGGTTTTGTCTTTTTCTGACTTATTTCACTTAACATTTTATACTCTCACCCATCCATGTTCTTGTGAATGGCAAGATTTCATTCTTTTTTATGGCTGAGTAATATTTCATTGTATATGATTATATATATCTCCATCTATTGTCTATTGATAGACACTTAGATTGCTTCTGCTTCCATATCTTGGTTCTTGTGAATAATACTACAGTAAACATAGGGTGCACATACCTTTTTCAAGTAGGGTTTTGGTGGGTTTTTTTTTTTTTTGGTAAATATACAGTAGTGGAATTACTGGATATATGGTGATTCTACTTTTTATTTTTTGAGGAACTCTCTGTACAGTTTTCCACAGTTGGGTGTACCAGTTCACTATTCCACCAACAGTCTCAAGGGTTCCTTTTTTCCCCACACCCTCATAAACATTTGTTATTTGTTTTTGATTTAGCCACTTTGACAGGTGTGAGGTGATACTCATTGTGGTTTTGATTTGCATTTCTCTGATGATGAGTAATGTTGAGCATCTTTTCATATGTCTGTTGGACATGTCTATGTCATCTTTAGAAGAATGTCTATTCAGGTTCTCTGCCCATTTTTCAGTTGGTTCAAGGCAGGTGGGTAGGTGTTGATTTTCATAAGTTCCTCATATATATATAATTTTAATCAAAAATTCTTTATATATTTTATTTTATTTTTTAAAAGATTTTATTTTATTTATTTGACAGACAGAGATCACAAGTAGGCAGAGAGGCAGGCAGAGAGAGAGGAGGAAGCAGGCCCCATGCAGCGCAAAGACCCCGATGCGGGGCTTGATCCCAGGATCCTGGGATCATGACCTGAGCCGAAGGCAGAGGCTTTAACCCACTGAGCCACCCAGGCGCCCCAGAAGTTCTTTATATATTTTAGATATTAACCGCTTATCAGATAAATCTTTACAAATAATCTTCTCCCATTTACTAGGCTGTCATTTTGTCTTGTTGATGATTTCCTTCACTGCAAAATCTTTTTATTTTGATGTGTTCCTGATAATTTTATTTTATTTATGTTTCCCTTGAGACAGGACACAGAAAAATGTTTCTACTGCTGATGACAAAAAGATTATTGCTTATGGTTTAAGAATTTAATGGTTTCAGTTCTCACATTTAATCCATTTTGAGTTTATTTTTGTGTATGGTATAAGAAGGTGGTCCAGGTTTATTCTTTTGCATGTAACTGTCCAGTTTTCCCAAAACCATTTGTTGAAGAGCCTTTCTTTTTCCCATTGTGTATTCTTGCTTCCTCTGTAGATTAATTGACCATATAATCACAGGTTTATTTCTGGATTCTCTTTCTATTCCATTGATCTGTGTGTCTGTTTTTTGTGCCAGTACCATACAGTTTTGAGTATTATAACTGTATAGTATGTCTTGAGATCTGGATTGTGATACCTCCAGTTTTGTTCTTCTTTTTCAAGATTACTTTGGCTATTAAGGGTCTTTTATAGTTCCATACAAGTTTTAGTATTATTTGTTATGGATCTGTGAAAAATATTGGCAGATTGATAAGGATTTCATTAACTCTGTAGATTGCTCTGGGTAATATAGACATTATAAAAATAATTATTCTTCTAATCCAGGAGCATGGAATGTCTTCATTTCTTTGTGTCCTCTTCATTTTCTTTTATCAATCAGTTTTTATAGCTTTCAGATTATAGGTCTTTCATCCCTTTGTTTAAGTTTATTCCTACATATCTTATTATTTTTGGTGCAATTGTAAATGGGATTGTTAATTTCTCTTTCTGATGCTTCATTATTGGTATGTAGAAACGCAACAATTACCAAAACACATTTTGGTAACTGACTTTGTATCTTGAAACATTATCAGTTCTAGTAGTTTTTTTGGTGGAATCTTTTGGGTTTTCTATGTATAGTATCAGGTAATCTGTAAATAGTGGAAGTTTTACTTCTTGCTCACTAGTTTCTATGCCTTTCATTTCTTTTTCTTGTCTTACGGTTCTTGTACTTAGAGTACTTAGTACTTGTAGTACTATGCTGAAGAGAGGTGGTGAGAGTAGACATCCTTGTCTTTTCCTGATTGTAGAGGAAAAGCACTCAATTTTTCCCCATTTAGGATGATGTTGACTTGGGTTTTTCATATATGGGCTTTACTATATTGAGGTATGTTCCCTCTAAATTTATTTTGTTGAGGGTTTTTATCATGAATGGATGCCGTACTTTGCCAAATCCTTTTTCTGAGTCTATTGAAATGACCATATGGCTCTTATCCATTCTCTTACTGATGTGATGTATCATAATGATTTGTGAATATTGAACCATCCTTGTAGCCAAGGAGTAAATTCCACTTGATTTTGGCTTTTTTTTGTTGTTGTTGTATTTTTGTATTTGGTTTGCTAGTATTTTGCTGAGGATTTTTGCCTCTATGTTCATCAGGGATAATGGCCTGTAGTTCTCTTTTTTAGTAGTGTCTTTATTTGGTTTTGGTATCAGGATAATGCTGGCCTCATAGAATGAATTTGGAAGTTTTCTTTCCTCTTCTAGGTTTTGGAATTGTTTGGGAAGAATAAGTATTAACTCTTCTTTAAATGTTTGGTAGAATTCCCCCATGAAGCCATCTGGTTCTAGGATTTTGCTGGGAGTTTTTTGATTACTGATTCAATTTCTTTGCTGCTTATCAGTCTATTCAAATTTTATATTCCTATTTCAGTTTGGTAATTATGTTTCTAGGAATAAATCCATTTCTTCTAGGTTGTCTGATTTGTGGGCATATAGTTTTTCATAATGTTCTCATAATTATTTGTACTTTTGTGGTGTTATTTCTCCTCTCTTATTTGTGATTTTATTTATTTGGGTCCTTTCTTTTTTTCCTGATAAGTCTGGCTAGAGGTTTATCAATTTTGTTGGTTGTTTTTGTTTGTTTGTTTCAGAGAACAAGCTCCTGGTTTCATTGATCAGTTCTAAGTTTCTATATCATTTTTTTGGGGGGCTCTGATCCTGATTATTTCCTTTCTTCTGCTGGATTTGGGGTTCATTTGTTCTTTTTCTAGCTCCTTTAAGTGTACAGTTGCTTGTTTGAGATTTTTCTTGTTTCTTCATGTAGGCCTGCATGGCTATAAACTCCCCTTTTAGAACTGTTTCTGCTGCATCCCAAAGGTTTTAGACCATTGTTTTTTCATTTTCAGTTGTTTCCATGTACTTTAATTCTTCCTTTATGTTCTGGTTGACTCACTCATTGTTTAGTAACATGCGTTTTAACCTCCATGTATTTATGGTGTTTCCAGTTTTCTTGTGGTTGACTTCTAGTTACATAATGTTCTGTTCAGAAAAGATTCATTATAGGACTTCAATCTTCTTGAATTTTTTGAGGGCCTGTTTTGTGGTATAATAGGTGATTTATTCTGGGGAATATTCCATGTGCATTTGAAAAGAATGTGTATTCTGCTGTTTTAGGATAGAATGTTCTAAATATACCTGTTAAATCCATCTGACCCATTGTTTCATTCAAAGTCATTGTTTCCTTATGGATTTTCTGTTGAACTGATCTGTCCTTTGACACGAGTATGGTGTTAAATGCCCCCACTATTATTGTATTATTATTGATTTGTTTTTTTCATTTGTTATTAACTATTTTATGGGTTTGGGTGCTCCTATGTTTGGTGCATAAACATTTAACAATTGTTATATCTTCCTGTTGGATAGTCCCCATTATTATTATCTAGTGCCCATTGTATGTTGGTACAGTCTTTGTTTTAAAGTCTAGTTTGTCCATCTTAAGTATTGCTACTCCAGCTTTCTTTTGACAGTGATTTGAATGACAGATATTTGTCCATCCCCTCATTTTTAATCTTTAAGTATCTTTAGGCCTGAGTCTCTGGTAGGCAGTACATACAATGGTCTTGTTTCTTTATTCATTCTCTTACCCTGTGTCTTTTGATTAGTCTATTTACATTCAAAGGAATTATTGATAAGTATTTATTGTCATTTTATTACTTGTTTGTGGTTGTTTCTGAAGATCTTCCTTGATCCTTTGTCTTGCCTTCATGTTTTGCTGATTTTCTTTAGTAATATATTTGGATTTATTTCTTTGCATATTTATTTAGTGGTTTTTGATATATGGTTGCCATGAGGTTTTTATATAACCTCTTCTGCATATAGCAGTCTATATTAAGTTGATGGTCCTTTAAATTTAAACCCATTCTTTACTCCTCCCCATGTTTTAGGTATGATATTTTATCTTGCATCTTTTTTTGTGTGAGGTCCTTGAATGATTTTTTTTTAAATACAAGTATTCACTTTAACTGCTTTTGTATTTCCTTTGTGGTTTTTCCTGTCCACTCAAAAAGTCTCTTTAATATTTCTTGTTTAGTGATCACAAGCTCTAGTTTTTATTTAGGAAACTCTTTACCTCTCTTTCTATTCTAAATGATAGCCTTGCCGGATAGACTGTTCTTGGCTGTTTATTTTTCTCTTGTAGCACTTTGAATATACCCTGACACTCCCTTCTGGCTTGTAAAGTTTTTGTTGAAAAATCTCTGGCTAGCTTTGTGGGTTTTCCCTTATAACTTGTGGACTTCTTTTGTCTTGATGCTTTGAAAAGTTTTTCTTTGCCATTATATTTTCCTAATTTAATTATCAGGTCTTGGTGTGGGTCTGTTTTTATTCATTTGGATGGGAATTCTCTATGCCTCCTGAATCTGGATATCTGCTTTCTTCCCCAGGTTAGGGACGTTTTCAGCTATTATGTCGTCAGTGAAATTTTCTGCCCCCTTCTCCTCTTCTTCTGGTTCTCCATAATACAGATGTTATTAGTTATTATGTTTGATGGAGTCCCTGAGTTCCCTAAATCTGTCCTTGTGTTGAATAATTCCTTTTTCCCTTTTTTGTTCAACTTATTTTCCATTACTCTGTCTTCTAGGTTAATTCATTCCTCTGCTTCTTACATCCTACTGTTCATTTTATCAAGGGTGTTTCTCATTTTGTTTATTGAGTCCTTTATCTCTGCATTAAGAGTCTTGCTCATGTTTTCAACTCTTAAGACCTATGAGTATCCTTATGATCACTGTCTATCAGGTATGTTATTTATATCTGTTTGACTTAGATCTTTGGCTGTGGCCTTGTCCTGTTCTTTCATTTGTGATAAATTTCTCTGTCTCCTCATTTTGTCTGCCTCTCTTTGTAAAGAAAGTCAGCTATGTCGTCCACTCAAAGTAGTGATTTTATGAAAAAGAGGTCTGGAGTGCCCTGAGAAGTAGAGTCCCCTCTTCACCAGACTCTGGTACTATAGGACGGTATTCTATGTGGTTGCTCCTTCCCTTAGTTACTTTGCTCTGATTTGTGCTTGCTCTCTGTAGTGTTAATGGGACCCAGGCAGGATAACTTTGAGTGGAAACTCAGCCTGGGGAACTTGGGAGTGGGGTGGTAGGGAGCATTAGCAGAATTTAGGCTGGACCATTAGCCAGATTCCCCCAAGCACTGTGGTGGCAAGGCGTTGCACCCCAGGGTAATGGAGGGGAGGTGGCATGTGGTGGCTGGGCACAAGGATGGTGCTAGGTACAGTGCATGGTGGCAGCTAGACAGGGTGCTAACAAAATTTTCCCTGAGCCCAGGGCCAAAGCTAGCAGGCTTGAAGTGGGCAGTTGTGCAGAAGACTTAGTGGGTATGATGCACTGCTAGGAGGTTAGCAAATGTTTGTGGAGTCTTGCCTCCCACAGGTAGCTCCAAGTTTATGCTGGGGGTCTGGGGGGGAAAAGGCACCTTCCATCTCCCTTTGTTTTTGGAAAAATCCCCCAATACACTCAGAAATCAGTATGAACATTTCTTTCTCCCACTTGCCCCTAATGTTATATAATGTTGCCTCTCTGCAGGCTGTTTAAAGAGGTGGGGGCAAGCTAGCTATTGCCTTCCTGGCTCACCCAGTGCTGAATTGGCCTTCTGTTAGAATTTCAGATTCCAAGTCCTACTGGTTTTAAGAACTCACAAAATTCTGACCCTCTGGTTTTTTTTGAACCCAAACATTATGGGGATTAATCCTTCCCATGTGAGGGCCTGTTTCTCTGCCCTCTGTGTGCAAAGCTGCATTTCTTCTGTGGGCAGCCTCCCTTTGCCTTTCTGATATTCCTTTTAAATGCAGCTTCTGCTGTATATTTAGTTGTGGAGTCTTCAGATCACTCTCCAGTTCATTGGATTGGCAATGGAAAATATCTAGTTGTTAACATGGGACAGGGAAAACTCAGGGTCCTCCTACTCTGCCATTTTTCCAAGCTCCTATTTTAAGTGAGTTTTTTGTAGGCAGCATATAGACTCTGAAGAAAAAAAAATTAAAACATTCCATGCTTGAGTTGAAAGAATTGATATTGTTAAAATGTCTATTCTACCCAAAGCAGTATACAGATTCAGTACAATCCCTATCAAAAGTCCAGTGGTCTTTTTCACAGAAATAAAACAATCTTAAAATTTATAGAGGCACAAAAGGCCCAAAATAGTCAAAGAAACCTTGGAAAAGAAGAACAGTGTAGGCATCACACTTCCTGATTTCAAATTAGGTTAGAAAGCTATAGCCATCAAAACAGTGTGGTATAGGCATTAAAAACACATCGATCAATGGAACAGAATAAAGAGCTTAGAAATAAACTCAAATATGGTCAATTAATTTATGACAAATGGGCCAAGAATATACAATGGAGAAAAGACAGTTTCTTTAAGAAATTGTGTTGGGAAAGCTAGGTAGACACAGATGAAAGAATAAAGCTGAACCACTGTCTTACAACCTACACAAAAATCAACTCACAATGGATTAGACTCAATGATACCTGAAACCCTAAACCCCTAGAAGGAAACAAACAGACCATGACATTGGTCTTGACAATGACTTTTTGGATTTGACCCCAAGAACAAAGGCACAAATGCAAAACAAGTAATGCTACAACAGACTAAAAAGCCTCTGCACAGCAAAGAAACCATTAACAAAATGAAAAAGCAGCCTACTATATGGGAGAAAATATTTGCACTCATGTCTCAAATAAGGTGTTAATATCAATAGCAAAAACACCACAAATAGACTGGAAAATGTCTATTTGCTTCCTCTCTCCATTTTATAAAGAACACAGATGGCCAACAACCAACATTTGAATGAATGGATAAAGAGAATGTGGTATATATTTGTAAAGAAATATTAATCATCCATTAGAAAGAATAGAATTCTACCAGTTGCAACACTATTGATAGAATTTAAGGGCATTATATTAGGTGAGGTAAATTAGAAAAGACAAATATTGCATGATCACACTTACATGTAAAATCCAAAAAACAAACTTCATAGATAACACAGAAGAGGTTGATGGTTACCAGTGGTGGGTGAAGAGGGTCAAAAGGTACATACCTCCGGGGTGCCTGGGTGGCTCAGTTGGTTAAGCGGCTGCCTTCGGCTCAGGTCATGATCCCAGTGTCCTGGGATCGAGTCCCACATCGGGCTCCTTGCTCAGCAGGGAGCCTGCTTCTCCCTCTGCCTCTGCCTGCCACTCTGTTTGCCTGTGCTCACTCCTGCTCTCTCTGACAAATAAATAAATAAAAATCTTAAAAAAAAAGTACACACTTCCAGTTTAAAGATAAATAAGTCCTAGGCTTATAAGATACAGCATGGTTATTATAGTTAACAATACTTTGTTATATATTCAAAACTAGCTAAGAGTATAGGTGGTAAAAGTTCTCATAAGAAAAAAAATTTAACTTTATGTGGTGATGGATGTTAACTAAACTTATTATAGTAATCATTTTACAATACGTATATCAAATCATTATGCTGTGTACCTACCACTGATACAAGAGTGCATGTCAAGAATATCTCAATTTTAAAAGTCTGGTGATTCCCTAGGACTTACTTTAATGTCTAGTGAGTGTCCCAACACCATCACACATGAACTCCTCTATATGCATTGAACAGTTCTGCTCCAGTATTTCCTGGTTCTGAAATATAAGTTGAATCTATAATTTTGTCCTCTTTGATTCCTGATTATCTTTCCTAGGTTCTGGCTACCACATTTGGTAAATTTCTTGGGAAATGATCTCATTATCCACAAATATCTGGAGGACTTAATATGCAGAGTCATAACAACAGCTTAGGACGCACTGAACAACAAAGAAGCTCTACAGCCCTCCATTATAATCCATGCACTAGGATATCATTCTATTATATATACCCCCTAGAAATCAGAGCACAGTCTTAAAGTACCGGAATCTGTTTATATTCAAGTTGCTCTACATTAAGGATAGCATTCTAGTTTAAGAAAAAAATTTTAAAGACCAAAATAATTGATAACTTCCCATTTCTGAGTTCACCATAGTTATTGACTAGTAAGAGCTTCAATCAGAGAATATTCTGAATGTTGACAAGCTGAAGAACCTGCAAGTAACAGCTCCTATGGAATATTGAAAAATGTCATACACCGGAGCTAGAGGCTTCTTTAGGTCATAGCTATTCCCCCATTATTCTGAGAAGTGTAGAAGTCCTAAATTCCATCAAAGGTATTGGGAATCTGAGACAGCAACTTGGTTTGCAGTGAGAGAGGCTAGGTGGCTTTTCATGGAGCTGTCTTTTCAGAGAAAACACACTTTCAGTTAAATTTCTTTGAGGGTTATTATTAGGAGCCTCTTCACCCCAGCAAAAATCCCTCAGTCCCCTCATAGGATGATGTCTTTCTCCTGAGCAGAGAAATAATTTTTAGATTTCTGGTGTTTCTGTTTACCATACAAGGGAGACTGTCTTTAATTTCCTCCTTCCATGATCATCCCATATATTTTATTCATTCCTTTTATACACATGGTGTGGTCCTATATTGCACTATAAAAGGTTATTATCTTTGATTTCCAACCACCCAGCTAGAAACTATACTTGTAATCTCCATGGATGACCTTGTTTCAGACATTATGTAATTTTTCTTGATTGCCATGGGGCTCGAAAGTAAATTTATAGAGTGTTTATAGAACTTTGCCTATGATCAAGTCTTTAATACATCTGTGTTGAATTAAACACAGTTTAAATTAGAATAAATATACCTAAAGCAAGAGGAAGAGATGATTTCCAGATGTTCCTATCTGCCATTTCATCTGGGTCTTGATTTGTTCAGGCAGGTGTTAGAATGTAGGTATAGTTTGACAGAATATAAGCCCCTATTTGTCAAAACTAATCAAGAAAAGGGTCTTGGATCTCTACTCACATATTTCCTCCTGAGTCAATATGACCCAGTTATAAAATAGCAATTGATAATAGTTGAATAAAACTCTCAGTGCTGGGGTAGGAGTCAAGATGGCAGAGAAGTAGTAGGCCGAGATGACATCAGGTAGCAGGAGATCAGCTAGATAGCTTATCAAACCATTCTGAACACCTACAAATCCAACAGGAAATCAAAGAGAAGAAGAGAAACAATCCTAGAAACAGAAAATTAACCACTTTCTGAAAGGTAGGACCGGTGGCGAAGTGAATCTAAAGTGACGGGAAGATAGACCACGGGGGGAGGGGCCAGCTCCCGCCAAGTGGAGCACAAAATCAAGACTTTTAAAAGTCTGCTCCACTGAGGGACATCACTCCAGAGGCTAAACCAGGGTGAAGACCACATGGAGAGAGCATGGCCTCAGGTCCCGCGGGTCACAGAAGGATCAGGGGTGTCTGAGTGTCACAGAGCTCACAGGTATTAGAGCAGGGAAGCTGGCTACAGAGCCAGAGGCAAGGAATGAGCTCTCAACTTGCGGTTACCTTGATCCATAATCTGTGGCACAGGCCACTGCTCTGTGAGTGGGGTCCCCACAAGATCTGGGGAGACCCCCCCCCCGGAAGAACTCAGGGATCTGTGGGGTTTGGAGACTCAGGTGGATCTGTGTGCCAAAGACAGAGATGCTTGGTCACAGCCTGGATGAGCTTGGAGGGCAACTGGAGGCCAGGGAAGCGCAAGTGATTGAGCGCTTTTCTCTAAGTGCTGCTGGAGGCCAGGGAGATTGGAGTGATTGAGCGCTTTTCTCTGAGGGTGCACTGAGGAGTGGGGTCCTGAGCTCTCAGCTCCTCTGGACCGGAGACTGGGAGGCCAACATTTTCATTCTCATCCTCTGGAACTCTACAGCAAGTGTTCAGGGAACAAAAGCTCCCAAAAGTGAACCAAGTAGATTACATAGCCTAACCCCTGGTAAGGGCAGTGCAATTCCGCCTGGGGCAAAGACACTTGAGAATCACTACAACAGGCCCCTCCCTCAGAAGACCAACAAGAAATCCAGCCAAGCCCAAGTTCACTTACCAAGGAGAACAGCAGAATTCCAGAGGAGGAGAAAGCAAATCATGGAATTCATGGCTTTCTCCCCGTGAATCTTTAGTCTTGCAAAGTTAATTAATTTTCTTTCTTCTGCTAAAATTTTTTTTAACTTTTACCCTTTTCTCTTTTAACGTTTTCTAACCAGTTTATCTTAATACCTTTCATAAAAAAATCTTTTGAACATTCATTATTATAGTCATATTTTATCCTTCATTGTATCTAACTTTATTTTTTGTATACACACAGGTTTTTCTCTTCTAAAAAATTTGGGGTACTTCTTCTAATAGATCAAAATACACCCTAATTCTAGCACCGGGCTGTTCTAGTCTCCAGCCCGAGCAAATTCTCTCCACTTTCTTTTTCTTTATTCTCCCAACCAACTGACCTTATCAACTCCTTGTTAGAAATTAAAAAAAAAATGTTTTTTCATCTTTGTACTCATATTCCATCCCTTCATTGTGTTTACCCTTACATATATTTTTCATCCTTTAAAATTTTGGGAGGTAGTTTCTTCTATGAGACCAAAATACTCCCAGAATTAAGTGGGTGACCCTGTTGGAGTCATCAGTCTAATATATATATATATATTATTAGATATATATTATTTAAATATATATATTATTAGATATATATTATTTAAATATAAAATAGAATATATATTCTATTTTATATTTTTCTTTATTTGTTTTCTTTTTTAAAATTTTTAAAATTCTTTTTATCCCCTTTTGTCCCCCCATGATTTGGGGTCTCTTATTTGGTTAAAGCACATTTTCCTGGGGTCTTTGCCACCCTTTTAGTATTTTATTTGCTCCTTCATCGATTCTTATCTGGACAAAATGACAAGTCAGAAAAATCACCACAAAAAAAAAGAACAAGAGGTAGTACCAAAGGCTAGGGACCTAATCAATACGGACATTGGCAATATGTCAGATCTAGAGTTCAGAATGACGATTCTCAAAGTTCTAGCTGGGCTCGAAAAAGGCATGGAAGATATTAGAGAAACACTGTCCAGAGAAATAAAAGCCCTTTCTGGAGAAATAAAAGAACTAAAATCTAACCACGTTGAAATAAAAAAAGCTATTAATGAGGTGCAATCAAAAATGGAGGCTCTTACTGCTAGGATAAGTGAGGCAGAAGAAAAAAATAGTGATATAGAAGACCAAATGACAGAGAATAAAGAAGCTGAGCAAAAGAGAGACAACTACTGGACCACGAGGGGAGAATTTGAGAGATAAGTGATACCATAAGGCAAAACAACATTAGAATAATTGGGATTCCAGAAGAAGAAGAAAGTGAGAGGGGAGCAGAAGGTATATTGGAGAGAATTATTGTAGAGAATTTCCCTAATATGGCAAAGGGAACAACATCAAAATCCAGGAGGTGCAGAGAAGTGCACTCAA
>ML110515.1:0-11104 GCA_003697995.1 Taxidea taxus jeffersonii
AAAAAGGATATATTAGTATTATTTTTGTTTTGTCTGTGTCCAGTGCATCTTTCTGGAGTAGAAGGAATCAGGTACCTGTTTGTTATATTGTGTAATCAAGGACATGGTAGAGAACTAAGTAATGGAGGAAAACCACAGGTCAAGTTTGTATTCTTTATTCACGGTGGAAAAAAGTCACCTTTTCACACTACTGTTATATCCACACGCATCGGCATTGTGAAAGTCAGGCATGAAGCTGCGTTCTGTTTCAGTGTTCGGGTTTGGAGAACTGCTCAAGTATGAATTATCTTGTGGACCAGACAGAGACAGAGTGACACTATTATTTTTGGTTTATCTCAGGGTGCAAATTCTTTCTTTTTTTTCTGTTTCCTGACTGTGGTATGTCATATCCTTGATGAGAATGGAAGCAGAGAAAAATACCAGTTTTACTCCTGGAGTCCCTCCTTTGTTCAAGTTCCTGTCCCTAAGGTGTGGATGCGACCACCTACGATGCTTCCTGATTTTCTGGTTCAGTACCATTGATATGATGTTTTATTTGATTTTATGAACTTTATTTCCATATAAGTAATGAATGTTTAACACACAAAGACCTTTTTCTACATTAAAAAAAATAAAGCAACATGATATTAAGGTCTAAGAATTACTTTTATCTGGAGCCCATAAATTATTACAAATGTTATGTCTCGGATGTGTTTTTTTAAAAGACTTTATTTGTAGGTAATCTCTACACCTAATGTAGGACTCAAACTTACAGCCCCAAGATCGAGTATTGCATGCTCTATCCACCAAGCCAGGGAGGTGCCCCTCAGAAATACTTTCTTTTCCTTGTCAGTTGATCCACTGAGACCAGGGACCAAGAACATCAAAGTCATGTCCACCAGGCTTTGTCCACAGTACCTATAAGTTCTGGATGTACGTGTTACTCAGGGTTCTCCAGAGAAACAGAACTGATGGGAGATAGGTAAGTAGATAGATAGATAGATAGACAGACAGACAGACAGACAGATAGGAAGGAACTGGCTCATACGATTGTGGAGGCTGGAATGTCCCATAATCTGCTCTCCGCAAGATGGGGCCCCAGGAAAGCAGAAGTTGCCTGAATCCGAACGTCTGAGAACCAGGAACTCTGATGGTCTAAGTCCCAGTCAGGCAGGGAGGGGGAGTTTTTCCCTTCCTCTGTCCTCTTGTGCTACGCAGACCCTCAGCACTTTGGGTGAGGACCACCCACATGGGGGAGAGCAGTCTGTTCTACTCAGTAATCTCATCCAGAAACACCTCCCATACATATCCAGAGATGATGTTGACCCCACATCTGGACACCTGTGACCCAGAGCAGTGACACATAAAGTTTGTCGTCACAGTGCACCAGGGTCTCTTCTTTCCCCAGCATCCCCGTGTTTGTCAGTGCTCCTGGCCTGCCTGAAGGGCAGGGGCTCCACGAGCCATGGAGCAGCTTGTAGAACAGGTTTGTGGGCGGACACTGAAAGCCTCGATCCATATGTGAAGGCGTGGTCCTGGGGCTTATCTTCCTTAATTAGATGAGATTTCTGGCATGATCATGGTGGTATAGGTTTGATTTGACTTGATCTATCCAATTGTTTCCCGTTGGGAAAAGAATACGTTCTCATTGAACCTCTGGTTACAGAGAGCGAAGGAGCTTAGTAAAGGCACTTTGAATAATATTGACCCATTGTTGCCATGATTTTATCTTATTAATTGTATAGAATTCTTTTTTTTTTTAAAGATTTTATTCATTTATTTGACAGAGAGATCACAAGTAGGCAGAGAGGCAGGCAGAGAGAGAGAGGAGGAAGCAGGCTCCCTGCCGAGCAGAGAGCCCAATGCGGGGCTCGATCCCAGGACACTGAGATCAGGACCTGAGCCGAAGGCAGAGGCTTTAACCCACTGAGCCACCCAGGCTCTTTTTTTGTATAGAATTCTTATTCTTTTTTTTTTTTTTAAGATTATTTATTTATTTATTAGTTAGAGAGAGAGGGAGAGAGAGCGAGCGAGCACAGGTAGACAGAGAGGCAGGCGGAGGCAGAAGGAGAAGCAGGATCCAAGGAGAAGCAGGATCCCTGCCGAGCAAGGAGCCCGATATGGGACTCGATCCCAGGACGCTGGAATCATGACCTGAGCCAAAGGCAGCTGCTTAACGAACTGAGCCACCCAGGCGTCCCTAGAATTCTTATTCTTAAGTTTTCCCTCATGATTTATTAATTGACTGTATTAAGCTCTTTTATTACCATTTCCCCTCCCACCCTGAATCTGAAACCGGAGGGTTCAGTGGGAACAAGATACTATCTGAAAAAGCTTTTATGCCAGTTTGAACAAGTGCAACCTGTTAAATGGAGGGTCAGTGCTGAATTAAGAATAAAGAAAAGAGCTTTCCTCACATGTGCATTTAAAATAGAAGACTGGCCACCGTTCAATCAGTTCATTCTATTCATTTAGTTCTAGGGAATTAATGTGTGTTTTGTTGCTCTTAGACTAAACAGTTTATTTCCACGAAGTCCTTTGTTTTTGGAAGGGAACATTTTGGGAGTCCTGATTTAGTCTCGCAGAGAGTGGTGAAGGGGTCATCTTATAAAAGGAAGCCCGCACTCGCGAGTCTCATCCTCGTCTTTTCAGCTGTCCTGAGGACCTGGTTCAGTGCTTTACTGAAGCTCGATTTATATTTTTCCAGAAGACTCAATTTCTGATCTGCTCTTGTAGCAGGGCCCTTTAGGTGAGTAAAAGGGAAAAGCAAAAAAATGCTTATGGAGAGCAAAATTCTAAGGCTCTAGTTAATTTATGATGACAGTCAACAATATCAGAATGTAGAAAAGTAGAATCTTCCACTGAGGTGCAAGAGGCAATCAGTTAATAAGGATTTAGTTCATCCTTATCCTGAGGGGTGTCTGAATGCCTCAGTGGTTAGGTGTCTGCCTTCGGCTCAGGTCATGATCCCAGGGTCCTGGGATCGAGCCCAGCATCAGGCTTCCTACTCTGCAGGAAGCCTGCTTTCTCCCTCTCCTACTCCTCCTTCTTGTGTTCCCTCATGTTGTGTCTCTCTCTGTCAAATAATTAAATAAAATCTTAAAAAAGAATCCTTATCCTGAGGGTAAGGAAACATTGCAGACAGTAAGGACATTGTCAAATCTCTGAAGTCTTTAATTTATCCCATAAAGTATATTCAAATTCTCATCAATTGACATGTATTTATATAGAAATTATTTATATAGCAAAAGCTATGTATATAGAAAATCAAGATGTCTCTTAAAAATTAACCTATTTATTGACAGATTTTGTGTCATATTTGTATATGTTCCTAAGTATATTTCAGACATAAAATTTCATAATTACTGAAACATTTATACTGGAACATTTTATTTACATATAATTAGTACAGAGAGGTTTAGGTTTTTTACTTGCTAGTTATTCATATTGTAGACATCACAGTAGTGAGCACATTAAACCTAGAGAATGCCAGATTCTTTCTACTATCTCTTCTTCAAAAAAGTGAAAGATTGAATCTTTGTAACACCCACTGGATGTCTGGGAAACTCCAAAGATAACGTAAGTATAATCGAATTCTTTACAGTTTTGGAGTTCTGATTTGGTGTTCTGAATTTGGGAAAAGTAGTATCAAAAAGAGTTACAGGAAACATGATATGAGCATTAGTCATAGATGCCCTGGAGACAAGAAATGGTTTCAGGTAATCTTTAAAGGAAACACAGCAATACATAAAAATGATTATTTGGCACTCTATTTCAAAACTAAAGATATTTTGTTAAAATTGATTTAAAAGTGTGACAAACACAACCAGTTTACAGAACATTTTAGTAAGAAAGAGAACCACTGATATCCGGGCACTCTTTAACTCTTCTTTGCTTTTGTTAGGGGCATTCTAGCTACTCAAGGACAAATTACCCATTTTAACAGAGAGAGTCAAATTCTTATTTTACTCTTTTTGATTACCATCCATGTAGCAATTTGTAGTAAAGGATGCGTAATCCTCTTTCTACCTTACAAATAAATCAATTATCACTGAGCCACTCTTGCAAAAATTTTTAAGATTTCTTTTTTTTTTAAAGATTTTATTTATTTATTTGACAGAGAAAGATCACAAGTAGGCAGAGAGGCAGGCAGAGAGAGAGGAAGGAAAGCAGACTCCCCGCTGAGAGAGAGCCGGATGTGGGGCTCGATCCCAGGACCCTGGGATCATGACCTGAGCCGAAGGCAGAGGCTTAACCCACTGAGCCACCCAGGCGCCCTAAGATTTCTTTGTTCATGTCAAATTCACTATATGCAGGCATTATAAGCCTAGGCTCTTAAGTTTACTTTTCTTTTTTTTTTTTTCTGTATTTGTGACATATCCTCAAATTGTCTTCTATCAACTTCTTTCATGTTCTGGCACAACCAGACAATTTTATTTAGAACAAAACAAAGGGGCGCTTGGGTGGTTCAGTTGGTTAAGCGTCCAGCTCTTGATTTTGACTCAGGTCATGATCTCAGGGTTGTAAGAGTAGACCCTGTGTTGGGCTCTGCTCTCAAGTTGGGAGTTTGCTTAAGATTCTCTTCTTCTGCTCCTCCCCCTGTTTGCCCTCATTCTCTAAAATAAAGAATCTTAAAAAAATAAAAAATAATAAAATACATCCATTATCTTGCATATATATATATACATATATATATATATATAATCAAATACATCTTTAAAATTAATTTTTTAAGATTTTATTTTCAACTAATCTCTACACCCAACATGGGGATCAAACTTACAACCCCAAGATCAAGAGTTGCATGTTCTACCAACTGAGCCAACCAGGTGCCCCTAAAGAGAGTCTTAAAGTAGTAAATTTATACATCCATTTTAACCTGCTAAAGGATGGCAAGAAAATAGTAAAACTAAAGTTTTCAGCTGTGCAAGATATGTACTAATACCTTGATTTACTGTTAGTTCAAAGTCTTAAAAGTTAATTGGTGGGGGATATAAAATGGTGTAGCCACTGTGGAAGACATCTTGATAATTCCTAAGAAAGTTAAACATAGAATTATCATATGACCCAGCACTTCTTTTCCTGGGTATATACACAAAAAACCTAAAAACAGGAATTGAAACAAATGCTTATACCTCCATGTTTACAAGAGCACTATATTTACAATAGCCAAAACTTGGAAACAACTGAAATGTCCATCATGGAAGAATGGATAAGCAAAATGTGGTATATACATACAATAGAACATTATTTGGCTGTAGAAATGAATGCAGTCCAGATAAGGGCTACATTGTGGATGAACCTCAAAACATCATGCTAAGTGAAAGAAGCCAGACATAAAAGGTCACCTATTGTATGAGTCCATATGCGTGAAATATCCAGAACAATTAAATCCATAGATAGAGAAAGCAGACTGAAGGTTTCCAGGGGCTGAGGATAAGAACAGCGAGTGACTGCTCAATGGGTATGAGGTCTGCTTTTGGGGTGATGACAATACCATCTTGTTTGGAACGAGGTAGAGGCTGCGGTTGTACGACATCATGAATGTACCAAATGCCCCTGACTTATATGCTTCAAATGGTTAGTTTTGGGGTGCCTGGGTGGCTCAGTGGGTTAAAGTCTCTGCCTTCAGCTCAGGTCATGATCCCTGGGTCCTGGGATCGAGCCCCGCATCAGGCTCTCTGTTCAGCAGGGAGCCTGCTTCCTCCTCTCTCTCTACCTGCCTCTCTGCCTACTAGTGATCTCTGTCTGTCAAATAAATAAAATCTTTTAAAAAACGGTTAGTTTTATGATTCATGAATTTCACTTCAATTTAAAAAGTAGGGATTTCACATATATATGAAATATATATGTATACATATATACATATATATAATACATTTACATTTCTGTAACAAAAACTTTGACTCAAAAAATTTTAAAGCATTCAGAGTAATTAAGCTTTTGTGATTAAAAAAAAACCCCATGTTTTGTTTAAACTAGAATATTGGTTTTTGTATTGTGATAAAATCAGGAAGAAATATAATTGCCTTGGATAAAAATTTTCACCCTGAATAAGACTATTTCTTAGACTTTTCCATAGGTTTATACTTTATAAACACTTACATTTATAAACCAAATATTGAAAATTCTTAAATTGTGTTTGAAATCCCTTAGCATTCTTTTGCTTTTTATCTTGTAAACCATAACCAAGGCTATTAACTTATCTGGTAGTTAAACTTTTTCATTCCTCTGAGGTATAGAGTCAGTAAGCTTTTAAAATGTTTTTCTTAAAGAACCATCACATTGACAACATTAAAATTTGACATTCCTCCTTTCTGGAATTACTTTTAAATTAAATTAAATGTATTCTTTTAGTATTATTCTTTTAAATTTGAGAGTGTTTCTATATGCTAGTGAAGACCAATGCTTTGATAACTATAAGTAACTTTACAATGTAATTTGTTAATTATTTTCCCTCTTTTATCTGACTAGTTTATCTATGGAATGCACATAAAATGAAGGATCTTTATTTTTTTAAAAGATTTTATTTACTTATTTGCCAGAGAGAGAGAGAGAGAGAGCATAAGCAGGGGGAGCAGTAGGCAGAGGGAGAAGCAGGCTCTCCAAGGAGCATGATGTGGGCATCGATCCCAGGACCCTGGGATCATGACCTGAGCAGAAGGCAGCTGCTTAACCAAATGAGCCACCTAGGTGTCCCCAGAATGAAAGATCTTTATAACCAATTAATCTCCACAAGTTTTCCAGGGGGTGGTACGGGGAGGAAATGAAAGTGGGGAGAAGATAGGAAAGGGGTAGCCACAAATACAGAATGTGATAAACAAAATATTTAATTACTTCTTTTTGCATGGAGAAAACAAGAAAAAAATTTTTTTTCATGTACCAAAATTACTAGTGGGGGCACCTGGCTGGCTTAGGCAGTAGAGAGTGCTACTCTCAATCTCAGGGTTGTGAGTTCAAGCCCCAGGTTGGGACTTAAAAAAAAAAAGTACCTAGTGGTTTCAGTTTTATAACCTCAGCTAGGAATAAAAAATAAACAGAACACAAAAGCCCAAGGTCCAACCACTGTAGATCTCAAAAGTTTGTTTGCTTTTCCAGTTGGCACAGGAAACTTTCTTGAGTGATAGGATCTCACAGAAGAGAAAACATTGTTGGCTGATGACTAGTCAAAGACTAGCCCCCTCAAGAGAATGAAAGGGAGAGGTAGGCAGGACTTTGTCCCCTGTGGGCCCCAGTCAGTTGGGGCCTAAGAAACCTGGCTCATTTCAAGTTAGGTACAATTTTGCCAGGGCCCCACAACACTTCTTTCTATATCCCATCTGTCCATAGCTTAGATTATTTCTACAGCATGTCTTTCCTCCCTTTACAGAATGTTTGTATTCACGCTTCAGCAATAGAAGATATCAGAATCCCCAGGTCAAACAAACAAACAAAAGGACAGATAAAAAAGATAGATGAACCAGGCTCTGTTATTTGCCGCCTGATGTAGATCACCAGAAACGTACAATCCCTCCCTTTCAGTCCATAGGGGATAAATTGTTGCCCATGCTCACACCACAACTGGGACAAGACCTGATCCAGAAATGCACATAGAAACATCCAGAAAACTACAGAGTTAGGAAGAAGACAAACAAAAAGGTGGTGATACTAAAGCTCTCTTGCTGCATGAGATTAATTCTAGAAATTAAATAAACAAACAAAACAGAAAAAAACCCCAAACATGTCTTGGTTCACACAGTTTGTGAGATAAGTGCATTCTTAGGTAAGGCTCAGTTAGCTCAGGCAGGGGAGGCTCCTTCCACAGGGAGATCTCACAGGAACCTCCAGAACCACAAAAAGACTCAGACACACAAGCATTTGGAAAAGAAAAACATTTCTTTCACTTTCAAAATCCAAGTGTGTCAGACTTCAAAAGGTTCCGTGTGCCAAATGAAAAAACCACAGCAGGGTCACCTGGCTGGCTCCATCCTGGGGGCAGGCAACTCTTGAGCTTGGGTTGTGGGCTCGAGCCCCAGGTTGGGTGTAGAGATTACTTAATATAAATATTTTTTTAAAAATTTCAGGTGTTTGGTGGAAAAGTATCACAAAGATTAACAAGATTATCGAGTTTAGACTATTGGTTTATGTGAATATTATATTTATCATATTTGTTTATATTAATTTTTGTTATTACCTATTCATGAGAAGAGAATAACGTCTCACGTGCTCATCATATTCACAAGTTCAAATTATACCTATAAACGCTACTATTACAAAAGTCAAAGACAAAACTTCCCCTCTGCCCTGCTTTTCTTTAAAGAAAATTAAGTTTTATAGGATATGTTCAAGTTTTTATTATCTTGGGGGCTGTAAGGGCAAAGGTCTTTTTTTTCCCCTATGTTATGTCATCTGCTTGATTACGATGGAAGCAGGAAAAAGTGTCAATTCATGGATATAACAATATGCAGTGTTTTCTGGAGACTTTAGGGTCTCCTCTCATACCTGCTATGGCCTGAGTTGTCTCTCCCCCCAAAATTATGTATTGAAATTCTAACCCCTAGTACCTCAGAGTGTAACTGTATTTAGAGATAAGACCTTTTTTTTTTTTTAAGATTTTATTTATTTATTTCACAGTCAGAGATCACAAGTAGGCAGAGAGGCAGGCAGAGAGAGAGGAGAGAAGCAGGCTCCCTGCTGAGCAGAGAGCCTGATGTGGGGCTCGATCCCAGGACCCTGGGATCATGACCTGAGCTGAACGCAGAGGCTTTAACCCACTGAGCCACCCAGGCGCCCCAGAGATAAGACCTTTAAAGAAGTGATTAATTAGGGGGTGCCTGGGTGACTCAGTTCATTGAGCAACTGCCTTCTATTCAGGCCATGACCCCAGGGTCCTGGGATCCAGTCTTGCATCAGGCTCTTGTTCAGGGAGCCTGCTTCTCTCTCTGCCTACTGCTCCCCCTGCTTGTGCTCTTTCTCTAACCAAATAAATAAATAAAATCTTAAAAAAAAAAAAGATTAACTTAAAATGGACATTGGGTTAGGCTCTAATCCAGTCTGACTGCTGCAAGTTTAGACACACAGAGAGGCTTCAGGGAGGCACCCACAGAGGAGAGACCATGAGAGGACACTGTGTGAAGGCAGCTGTCTGCAAGCCAAGGGGAGAGGCCACCAACCCCACTAGCACCTTGATCTCAGACTTCCAGCCTCACAACTGTGAGAAAGTCAGTGTGTGTCACTGAGGCCACCCAGCCTGTGGCACTTCGTCATGGAAGCCTGCCCTGACTCATACCACACCCAGCATGTCCACTAAGGACTTAGCAGGTCCAAAAAATGAGGCCGGGTTGTGGCCGGCTGTGGTGACCGACAGCTGGATTTTTCAGGGTGGGGCTTCTCAGTCCTGGCCGTGCACTAGAGCTAGCCAGGGAGTTTTTAAAAATAACAGTTCTCAGGGCTCCCTTCCAGAGAAGCTAATTTCATTTGTTCTGGGCGGGTCTGGACATGGGTGTGTGTGTGCGTTCTAAGCTGTCCAGGTGATTCCAACCTATAGCCAGTGAGACCCCACATCTGCAGGCCCAAGGTCTTACAAAGCTATTTTAATCTACTAAAGCTGGTCTACCTAGGCTTCTGAGTTACCGTGTGTGTTTCTTAAGCTGCATCAACATATTTTCCAAATCCTGCTGGAGAAACAGGAAACCAAGCCTGTGTTCCAATTTGTAAACCTAAAGTAGGGCACCCTAAGGGCAGTAGACAGTGTCTGCTCCTAGGAGCTGGGAAAAATAGTTCGGCTACACATATCTGAACTAGGAAGAAATATTTTTTTTAAAAAATCCATGGTCTATATCATTTCTTGGTCCAGAGCAGAATTTCTCAGAATGTGCTCCAAGAGAAAAATGGCTGTAGAAAAAAGAAATCTTGGGATACCTGTGTGGCTCAGTCAGTTAAGCATCTGCCTTGGGCTCATCTCATGGTCCCAGGGACCTTGGATTGAGTCCCACTTTGGGCTCCTTGCTCATCGGGGAGCCTGCCTCTCCCCCTGCTTGTGCTCATTCATACTCTCTCTCTCTCTGATAAATAAATAAAATCTTAAAATAATAATAATAATAATTTAAAGAAAAGAGAAATCTTCAGTTAGCTAACTCTGGGAAATTCTGCCTACCGTGTCTTCTCCTGGTGATTCACAATGCACATGAACATTTGAAGGGATCTAACAAATCCTGCATTAATTAAACCAGCAGTTTCCAGATTCCAGTGACCAGCAATTACCCTCCCTTTTGTTTTTCCTCCCTTTGGTTAATGGCTGTTATCATCCTTCAGCGTGAGTGGTCCTTGGAATACACTTAATGTGATGTTTGGGGCATAGGGCTAAGTCTTCAATGTATTTGGGAAGCAAATGCTTCCTGCTAAAGCATTTCTGAAGCTTCTAAGCCTGACTTAAGGGGTGTGGCCCAGGCTCAGGCAGGAGGTACCTCCCCTGACACTTTGTCTAATGGCTGTATGGTGGTGTGTATCCCATGGCACTGTTATCTTTATGCCCATCTCTGCCATGGGACTGTGAGATACTGAAGAGGGTGATGCATGCCTGGCATCTGGGAGGTCATAAATGTTGAATGAATGAATGAATACATAAATGGTGGGACACTTGTACCATTGGCACACCCCCTTCCCGGTCCTGAATTTCTAAATCCTGAAAATTAATATATCTCTCTGTTCTGACAGAGGTCTGGTTGAAGAGGAGTCATTCTTGTCTGGTAATTAGCCATAAACCCAATACCCCCAGAGAATGAAAAGGAGAGTTAGGCAGGACTTTGTCCCTTGTGGGTCCCAGTCAGCCTTCAGTAGGGGCCCAAAAAACTTGGCTCATTGCAAGTTAGGCCCATCCTTGCCCAGGGCCCAGTGGCACTACTTTCAATATCTAAGCTTGTTGCTAACCAGGAATATTTCTAAAACACGTCTCTCCTCATTTTCTAGGATGTTTGTAATAACATTTCAGCAGTGGAACATTTTTAGTGTATTACTGAAATTACTTTTATCTTTCACATTGTTTCAGTGACAAATGGTTTGCAAGATTATAAATCTCATGAAACAGTAATGTCAAGACGACAGCAATCTTATGCAAAATTCATAAGTATTGTCTGGAAGAAGTTAG